>CM077223.1:7680000-7837500 GCA_039654775.1 Spinibarbus caldwelli | reverse complement strand
CCAGAGTGCTCAGGACCTCAGACTGGGCCGAAGGTTTACCTTCCAACAAGACAATGACCCTAAGCACACAGCTAAATTAACGAAGGAGTGGCTTCACAACAACTCCGTGACTGTTCTTGAATGGCCCAGCCAGAGCCCTGACTTAAACCCAATTGAGCATCTCTGGAGAGACCTAAAAATGGCTGTCCACCAACGTTTACCATCCAACCTGACAGAACTGGAGAGGATCTGCAAGGAGGAATGGCAGAGGATCCCCAAATCCAGGTGTGAAAAACTTGTTGCATCTTTCCCAAAAAGACTCATGGCTGTATTAGATCAAAAGGGTGCTTCTACTAAATACTGAGCAAAGGGTCTGAATACTTAGGACCATGTGATTATTTCAGTTTTTGTTTTTTTAATAAATCTGCAAAAATGTCAACAATTCTGTGTTTTTCTGTCAATATGGGGTGCTGTGTGTACATTGAGGAAAAAAAAAAAATGAACATGATTTTAGCAAATGGCTGCAATATAACAAAGAGTGAAAAATTTAAGGGGGTCTGAATACTTTCCGTAGCCACTGTGTGTGTGTGTATATATATATATATATTTATACACGCAGGTACATCTCAATAAATTAGAATGTCGTGGAAAAGTTAATTTATTTCAGTAATTCAACTCAAATTGTGAAACTTGTGTATTAAATAAATTCAGTGCACACCGACTGAAGTAGTTTAAGTCTTTGGTTCTTTTAATTGTGGTGATTTTGGCTCACATTTAACAAAAACCCACCAATTCACTATCTCAGCAAATTAGAATACTTCATAAAACCAAAAAAAAAAACATTTTTATTGAATTGTTGGCCTTCTGGAAAGTGTGTTCATTTACTCTATATGTACTCAATACTTGGTAGGGGCTCCTTTTGCATTAATTACTGCCTCAATTCGGCGTGGCATGGAGGTGATCAGTTTGTGGCACTGCTGAGGTGGTATGGAAGCCCAGGTTTCTTTGACAGTGGCCTTCAGCTCATCTGCATTTTTTGGTCCCTTGTTTCTCAGTTTCTTCTTGACAATACCCCATAGATTCTCTATGGGGTTCAGGTCTGGTGAGTTTGCTGGCCAGTCAAGCACACCAACACCATGGTAATTTAACCAACTTTTGGTGCTTTTGGCAGTGTGGGCAGGTGCCAAATCCTGCTGGAAAATGAAATCAGCATCTTTAAAAAGCTGATCAGCAGAAGGAAGCATGAAGTGCTCCAAAATTTCTTGATAAACGGGTGCAGTGACTTTGGTTTTCAAAAAACACAATGGACCAACACCAGCAGATGACATTGCACCCCAAATCATCACAGACTGTGGAAACTTAACACTGGACTTCAAGCAACTTGGGCTATGAGCTTCTCCACCCTTCCTCCAGACTCTAGGACCTTGGTTTGAAAAAGGACTTTGGACCACTGGGCAACAGTCCAGTTCTTCTTCTCCTTATCCGAGGTAAGACGCTTCTGACGTTGTCTGTGGTTCAGGAGTGGCTTAACAAATTCCTTGACACGTCTGTGTGTGGTGGCTCTTGATGCCTTGACCCCAGCCTCAGTCCATTCCTTGTGAAGTTCACCCAAATTCTTGAATCGATTTTGCTTGACAATCCTCATAAGGATGTGGTTCTCTCGATTGGTCGTGCATCTTTTTCTTCCACACTTTTTCCTTCCACTCAACTTTCTGTTAACATGCTTAACATATATATATATATATATATATATTTTTTTTTTTTAAACAGCATGTATATCATGTACATAGTCTGTCATTAATCTAAAATAATCACTGCAGGGTTCACAACTATATTGTTCTGGAGCCACCATGGGTTTGCTGATGGTGATCGCCCACTTACCTACTATTTTGACAGGATCTAATTGGTATTGTGGCAATATTGTGACCTGAAATAAAAGGAAATGCTGATTCTTTGTCAAAAGTAGCAATATATAATAACGCATAGTATAATGACTCTGGTATAATTCAGAAGTAACTTGATTCCTTTACTTTCTCTGGGGAAACATTTTTATGCAACATATATCACAAACAGAGTTTGTTGCAACATAAAGGGTAATGAGTGTCTGCCAGCCCTCAAGGGCTCTGCACACAGACTGTGGGAGTATTAAATAAAAGAACAATCTTAAGGACAAGGCAGTTACGTGCACATTGATCCCCAGTCCCCATTTCAAGACAGGGACAATGTTGTTTTTTTAATCTGCTCCTATGTAATAACAGCTCGCTCCATCTTAGAGGAATTCTCCCAGAGTGAAATGACTTGAGCGCCTGTGAAAGTCTTCAAAATTGTCTTCTGCCTTGGGGCTCTGAGATTGGGTCACACCGTTGCCTCTAAAGACATGTTCATCGCCCTGTTATACACCTCAACCTCTGACATGTCATGCCTGTGAATGTTATGGTGCAGGAAGAGCAATTGCTTGTAATGAAGGTACACAAAAAACTTGGTTTGGGTATTTACTTGTGTGCATTAACTGTAGGTGCAAAGAGGAAAATAGTTAGCTATCTGTTCAAATCATTGTAATTACTATAATTATGTACAATGCTGGTGCTGAGATTGTAGTTTATGATTTGCTTTTTCTTTTGGGGGATATTTATGGATCTGTTGTCAAGATTTTCTTAATGAGGTTCTTCATGAACTGTTCATTAAAGGAACAGTTAATCCAAAAATGAGATGTGTTGAAAATGTGCTCAATCTCAGGCCATCCAAGATGTAGATGAGTTTGTTTCTTCATCTAAACAGATTTGGAGGAATGTAGCATGCCATCACTTGCCCACCAATGGATCCTCTGCAGTGAATGGGTGCCGTCAGAATCAGAGTCCAAACAACTGATAAAAACATCATCATAATCCATAAGCAATCCAACACCACTCCAGTCAATCAATTAATGTCTTGAGAAGCCAAAAGCTGCATGTTTTCCTTGCTCTTGTAGTGCTTTTATTGTTGTTTTTATTGCAGTCTTATAATTGTGTGGTTTAAAGGTATATTTGACTTTAGTGATTAGAAAATGTCTTTATTTCCAGGTGTTTAACGTCACAGGATGATGCTGTGAAACAGTGAATTTCCATTGCTTTTACTTGGTATAATGACACTTGTTGATTTGTGTCACTCAGACGATTTACACACCTTCGACAGATTGTTTTGGGGCACGTTATGTGATTTGCTTAATTGGTAGTAAAATGGGTACTAAAACAGTGCAGTCAGAGTGAACAAATAACAAAAGTGCAACTGTGCATACAATTAATTGCAGTTTGCAGTTGAATTTAACACTAAAGGCAGTAAAACACCAACAACTTTTATTCATTTTCACACAAATTATGAATATAGGGGCAGATGCTTGATGACGAAAGACTTATTTCTACACAGTTCCTTGCACAATACTACATTATGATCTTAAAACACCTTTATAATAGTGCATGATTTGTAAATTAATACATTTTCATGTTTGCATCACATATAACCAGCTCCATATATACTGATTTTCTGAAGTAGTAAACTTGCTCAGGAGCATACCCGGTAGAGCATTGCACTTGTGAGGTGAGGTGATCGTCTATGAGTCTCATGAAACACAGATAAAAGAGCTCAAAAACTTGTAGAAGCAAGATAAAATTACATGAGATGTAATTTTATCTTGCTTCTACAAGTTGTTGAGCTCTTTTATCTTTTATCTATCTAGGTTTAGTGTAGGTACTATTTTTTTTTTTATTACATACAACAACCAACATAAAATGTTGCCTGGTTCACATTCATAAGGTTTGGACAATAATAATGTGCTTTTAGCACCACTAATTGAATATTTCACTTTGAAAATGCTACAAAACATGCAAGAATACATAATATTGTTTTGCAAAAATGTTGCCACAGGCATTTATATTGAGCCTGGTTTGGCAAATAAACAATGACATATTCCCCATCTGTCTTTATATTGTGACCCTAGCCTCTCTAAAACAAAGAAATCAATTAGTGCTGTATTTAGGCTGATGGCCAGACGCATTCAGCTTGGTGAATTAGGAGATAGACACTCTCACAAGCTCTTTCGCAGTCTCTCAGGTTGTGTTGGAGCTGCTATATTTGGATGTCCCCACTTCAGTTGACCTCATTCAGTGTAGAGCCTCTCCAAGCCAGAGCGACTGCTGGGATGTCCTTTCCTGGCCGACGCTCAGCCACCACCATCATCATCATCACCTCTTCCAGAGCAGATCACGCTGAACACTGCTATCTGTTAATTCCCAAACTGATGAAAATAAATATTTAGTGGCTCATCATTTACACTGATATCCCACAACACATGAGGTCATCAGGAGAAATGAAGTGCAGTAAGCGATTTGGGTGATTTGAGGAAACAAGGACATGCAAATGGAGGCATGGTGCATCACTTAAAGTGACAAAACGAATAAAAGCAGATAGTCGTAAATGAGCACTGTGATATCAGTAGGGGGCTTTATGAGGTTGGAAACAGAGCCCCCGTGTTTTTTTACCGGCACACATTTTGCTTATTTTGCATGCTTATTCATTTTGGCCTTCAGCAGCAGGTGTGCCAATGCAGAAACTGGCACTTACCACAGTTGCACATGCCAAGAGGGTCTCAAAGGTAAATTACATTACAAAGTAAGCTATTAAATCAACTGTTGGATTTGCTCTCGCCAAAGCTGTACAGAGAAATAAATGTTTCTGCCTGGAATATGATTTATTTCCCCCCTATCTCATATTCAATCCAGAGAAGAAAACAAATTAAAAATGTTTTTGTACAAAAATGTGAGTGCTTGCCAGTTCAGTGCTCGCTGGTACAATGGCGAGTTGTTTCGGGTGGTACGGCATTGTTGTCCTTGGAAAAATAAGTGTCCTTAACTGTATTGAATGTGCACTTCAAATCTTAAAAGTACATTTATTAAAAAATAAAAAATAAATAAATAAATAAATACTTGTCGATAATGTAATGTTAATGATCTAAAATTCCACTTAGAGTACATTTTCATATTTCTTAATACACTTAAGTACTACATTTTTAAAAAGTGCAATTTGTGATAACGTTAAATTACTTAAAGTTACTTAAAATATATTTCAAATAATTTTTAATAATCTTTTGTCTGCTTTAAAGAAGTACACTTATTTTGATGTGTTGACTAACATATTAAAGCACATGTAAAACGCTGGATTTATAGCTTTAACTGCAGTGTTATTTGATATTACATTTAATTGCAGTTAATATATTTGAATGTACTAAATTACATTACAAATGTGTAGTTACAAATATATTAAAATTCATGACATCCAAGTTTCAGTAGACACTAAAGATTCAAATATGACAAAGTATATTCTAGTTGATCATGAATGCTCATTAGTTCATTCAGCAGTATACTTTATTTCAAGACAAGTAATTATCAAAGTAATTATGATATGAAATATAAATATGTAAATATGTAAATAAGTCCTGCTTAAGTGAGTAAAAAAAATTATAAATAAATAAAAAAAGCCTGGTACAGTATAATGGTAGTTAGTAAAACTATAACTAATCTTTGATGTCTAAAAGTATGAACAATAGTAGTAAAAGATAAATGCTTTGGCAAACACATCAAAAAAAGGTTTTGGAGAAAATGGAGTCTCCAACCTCGTCTGGATTGCCACGCTTTTAGTCCATTTAGAAGTTTCTCTCAGGTGCTGTCATGCAAATCAGTTTCTCCACAGACAAATTTGCTACTCTCGATGGAGTGAGCATCGTTTCTCAGTTCGCCATCGCGTTTGTCCAGCGCTGGCCAGAGGTGTGACTCTATACATGTCCAACTTTGATTAACAAAACATGGTCGATTGCAGTTGATCTGCATGGGGCACCTTTGATCTGCATCTCTGAGGTGATGCAGTAAGAATCGGCCCTCGCTGGCGGTGATGAGGCAAACCTCTGTGCCTGGCATGCCAAATAAAGTTCCAGATGTGTCAATTATTCATCCTCGTATCTGCACACAGCGCCCCCACGGATCCACAATCTCTGAATGTGAATAGCGGAATGGAGGTTACTCAGAGGTAGAGACATTACAAATTGTGAGGCTAGAAAGATGTAGGGCTATGTGATTGACCACAACTGCTTTATAAAGCATGTTTGAAACGCTGCAAAACAATCTATCTATCTATCTATCTATCTATCTATCTATCTATCTATCTATCTATCTATCCATACATACTCTAATGAATGAATGCATGGATGGATGGATATATGGATGGAATGAATGAATGAATGAATGAATGAATGAATGAATAGTGAGCCCATAATCCATAATAACGCTTACTCCAGTGAAAATTGTAATTTTGGGGTGAACTATTATTTTAACTAACTACTCCATAGTGGAAAAATAAATACATTTCAATAAGAAATATTGTTTCTGGCTGTTGCTACATTGTAACAGACAAATGTTCATACCCTTACAAAAATTAACCATGGTTGTATTGTAGTAAATGTGTAATAACCATGGTTTTTATTTTTTATTTTATTTTATTTATTTATTTATTTATTTATTTATTTTGGCATTTCGATTACCACTTGCATTACGGCAGTTTTGCTACAAAAACCAATATTAATTTATGATTAATTTGTGGCTATCATGGTTTAACTATAGTAACATTTTTTTTTTTTTTTTTTTAGTAAAGTCATGGATAATTTTCAAAAGGGTAGTTTTTAACAACCTGGTACCATGATGAAAACGTACCTCTGGGAACTTTTTCGCAAGATGCGAAATACATACCGCCATGTACATTTTGTGATATATTCTATGTGAAATGTCCACTGGGTGGTGCTAAAAGAGTGTTCTTTTTTTTTTTTCTTCCCCAGAACAGATGAACGTACATATGGTATGTTTTATGTGACATTGGTTTTGTAAGTGTCACCGTTCTGACTTGAAATGTCCTTTGAGTGTAGCTATAAGTCTAATGTTCCGTGACGTTTTAAAATAATGTACCATCTGCACTACACCTAAACATACTCGATAGTATGAACAAAAGCGAATGTGATGTAAAAACATAATCGCAAGTATGCTGTTTTAGCTTGTTTTTCGATCTCTTATCTTTCATCTCTTTCATCGTGAGACATGTTTTTGATGGGATTCACACCCAAGGATTCCGCATTCTAAGTACAATGAGCATGCAAGCTACTGAGCATGCGTGTTACGTCCAAAAAGCGAAACATATGGAGCTGTAATCATAACTGTGTACTAAAACGATTGCAAGTGCTCGATGTTTTACCACCTCTAGTGTTCATTTCTGTTGGAAACTGCAGTGATATGTACTTATTGGTACATATTTCGTGTCTTGCGAAAAAGTTCCCAGAGGTACGTTTTCGTCATGAAACTAGGTAGGTTTTTAGCAGTACGAAATTAAACTATTTATTTATTTATTTTTACCATTAAGAAATTAAACTTATAGCAATATTTCAAGGCTATGCATTTATTTGTAATGTTTTTTTTTTTTTTTTGCCTTGTGAACTCCTGTGAACTTGTGAATCTTACAGAAAAAGCATCAAATAATGTTCTGTCCTAGCAAGTTCATCCCAATCAATGGATCATGTTTTTCCGTGCACAGATTTTTTCCCTTTTTGCCAGTTCGCAGGTGCACCTCACAGCTGGATAGACCAGAGCAGGGCTTTTATTAGAACTGCAGAGTTAGCTAAGGTAGTTGACTACATTAATCCAGAGTTTATATTTGGGTTTAAGATTTTACTGTAATGTGGCACAAGAGTGAACACAGACAGAGGGATTAGTTTTGACAAAGTGTCAGGTTCATCTCGTCATGTGTTACTCAGCTGGGCTTCATCGCTGGGTCTGTTCTTTCGGACACACGCTCCGGTCATGAGACTGGACTTGGTCCAGAAATTAAAGGCAATGATGATTTGAGGAGAAGTTCATGCTTATGTTGGAGTTTCACATGGACTGCTGTTTTTTAGTCATGCAGAAAACAGCAGTCATGTCAGAAGCAGTCACGGTGTAGCCGTCCTGGTTTGGAGCTTATTTACATAGTTTAAAGTACAGTCAAAGAAGTGTGTTTGGCTCATGCATTATTCCTTTACCAAACCTCTTTCAAATGATCACAAGCATTGTGCTGAACACACTGAGTCCAAACATGATAAGAAATGGTTGAACTATGCATTCAGTGATATGTTAATAGGTCAGCTCTCATGGACTGCTGTATTAACAGTCAGTTTCCATTAACAAAAACTACATGTGGTGCATTTTGGTTTAATATTAAGGTTTCCACACATAGGTATGAATAGATGTTTGTGGCCTCTCTGTTTATCCACTGCTGGTGCATCCAGTGATTCTAAGGATAATTTTTATGACCCAAGTTTTGTGGTTAGGGACAACCTGTTTGTGTAATTTGACAAATTATGAATGGTTTAACTGGAACTTACTGACAAACATGGTGAATTTTTTATAAAATTATGTTTTCATTGAGTCTTCTTTGAGGCTTTTTCACACAATGTGTCATATTTCTCCAGCTCTTCACTAACATTGTTACTTAACATAAGTTTAATCATTAGTCTTGATGAAAATGGTTAGAGACAGTTACTGTTTTTTGTAATAATTAATTATATGAATCCATTCATCCCATACCACTTATATATGCCTGGTTCTGGGTCCAAAAAATAAATAAATAAATAAATAAAGGTGGCCTGTCTGCTCTTGAATGTTGTTATACCAAGGGGAAGTTCTAGGGTCAGTGGATATTCAGGGTTTACTCTAGACCTCTTTAGAGTCATCATTTGATTAAATACTGAAATATTTTTAACTTTGAAATACATTTTAAATTTTGCATCTGCAGGGTATCATTTTTTATGAAATCAATCTCTAAATTTTACTTTAGATAAAACTAAAAAGGCCCCACTTATTGTCTGTACCATATTAGACTATTTAAATGAGAGCTTCTGATATTGATATAGTTGCTGAATTTACTAAAGTTTGCAAAGCTCACAGTATTGTGTCTTCTGCTAGAACCACGATTGCACAGGCTCATCAGAGCATAACTGTATATTCTGTCTTTTTTTTATCATAGTCTGTGAAATGTCTGTTAGCATCTAGATGAAGCACAACTCTCACATAAAAGTCCTCTTCTGTAGTTTATTCAGCAAACTCTGCAGAACAGAAGACCCCACGATCAATATGAGTGTTACTAAATACTCTAGAATAAACTTTGATGGACAACATTTGGTCTGATTTACAGATCAGATTGACAGCTGACATGAAAACTTGAGAAAGAAAACATTTTGCCACCCATGGTTATAACAAAAGATGATCCTTTCAAGATCTCATGTAATATAGCTACATGTCCACTTGTAATGTAAACATACAAGAGTTTAAACAATCTGTGAATATTTCTGTACCGCATTTTCCCGTATTCTCATGTGCAAACCTGACTGCTTGACCCTTGCAGAATGCTTAGCCAGCTCCACCGCTGACTCACCCGTGCTCATTACAGCAATGCTGATGTGCAATCAAACAATTAACAAAAGGTCACGCCTGCCATTGAAGGGAACAACCTTCCCTACAGAAAAGATGCTACCCTGCCAGGAAGCAAATGTTTCTGTGGATAAATTAATTAGCCACAGACCTTTAGTGAAGGGACATGGTCTCGCGTGCTTAGAAGAAAAAGTGGACGTCAGCCTTCATGGCTTTCGTTGGACTGAGCATTTACACACGTCAGCATGATTGATCTACGGTTCCTCTGGCTGTAGAACTCAGCCCATGGCCATAACCATGTTTTGAACATTTGAGCTGATGCTGCCACAAATGTAATTAAAGATTTAAGAGGAATTAAAGGGATAGTTCACTCAAAAATGAAAATTTTGTCATTAATTACTCACCCTTATGAGGTTCCAAACCTGTAAGACCTTCGCTCATCTTCGGAACAAAAATTAAGATATTTTGATGAGCTTTCTGACCTGCATATAACGCAACTACCATATTCAAGGCCCAGTAAGGTAGTAAGGACATCATTAAAATAGTCCATGTGACATCAGTGGTTCAACTGTAATTTTCTACCTGCTCTCATGATGAGAACGTACCTCTGGGAACTTTTTCGCAAGACGCAAAATACGTACCAGTAAGTACGTATCGCTGTATTTTCCAACAGAAATGAACACTAGAGGCGGTAAAACAGCGAGCACTTGTAATCGTATTATTACACAGTTATGATTACAGCTCCATATGTTTTGCTTTCCGGGCATAATAATTTTGCTCAGTAGCTCAGCCCACACAGAATTGGACTTAGGATGCCGAAAAGATGAGAAACATGACTCATGATAAAAGAGCTGAAAGATGAGAGATCGAAAAACAAGCTAAAACGGTGTGCTTGTGATTGTGTTTTTATGTCACATTCGCTTTTGTTCATACTATCGGGTAGGTTTAGGTGTAGTGCAGATGGTACGTTATTTTAAAACGTCACAGAGCATTAGACTTATAGCACCACTCAATAGACATTTCAAGTCAGAACTGCAGTGACACCTACAAAAGCAAAGTCACATAAAATGTAACGTATTCATCTGTTCCGAGGAGAAAAACAAAAATAAAAAACAAGCACTCTTTTAGCGCCACCCAGTGGACATTTCACATCGAATATGTCATGAAACATACATGGCGGTACATATTTTACGTCTTGCGAAAAAGTTCCCAGAGGTATGTTTTCGTCATGAGACCAGGTTGGTAATTTTATGAAACTACGATAATACTTTTTGTGCGCAAATTGGTGCTGGTGACACAGGAGCCGGTGTTCTGCAAATGAACATGAAATGTGTTTGGTGATTAGTTAGTGCACTAAGCACAGAATATGTGTGATCTTGTGTTAAAAACAGCATGAGAGTGTGCAAAAGAATTGCACAGAATGCAGGATCTTGTTTTAAATTACTTTTTAACCATGTTATGCAGCCAAAGACGTCTGGGCAGAAATTACACACTTCACATTTAGAGATAAACACATGCTAAATGGTTCCAATCCACCAAGTTACAAGAGTTAATCAGTGAATAGACTCCCTAAATGCAACCAACCGCATGGCAACAGCTCCACAACAACATACTAAATTTAGCTGTAATTTGTTTCTCCAGCACCTTGACAACACCCATAATGCCCCTCACGTGGACAGATGGCCTCCGATGATTTTATCTCTCTTGTAGAGATGCTTTGATATGTGATTATGAAAGCGCATTGGATTAGTAAAATCTTTTTATTGAACAGCAGAGCTGCAGGGAGTGCAGAGGCTCTGTGGAGAGGAGCTCCACATTAGCAGCCATAATGGGCTTCATGCTGCACACTCAGCTGATATAAGTGGAAGTGCTGGTCATTACGGCCCACCATCAGACAGGCACCTGTTGAAGGGCCACAGAGCAGGATTAACCCGTGTGTGTTCAACTGGTTTCCAGTATACCAACTGCTGACTTTCTGTAAGAGAATAGGTTTCTTTAAAGTTCTCCCAAGAATTAATCTATTGTTATTTACTCTGTTTTATTTATTTATTTATTTAAAAAAAAAAAAAAAACTGCTTGGAAATGTTCTTTCTTCCGTGGAAAGCAAAATGAGAAACTCCAAGCTGTAAAAATTATAAAAAACACAAGAAACAGTATGATTGTGTGCTATATTTCAAGTCATTTTAAATTTTTTGAACACTTTCATTCCCTGCATTTGTTGACTCGTTCATATCCACAGTACAATCTGATTTGGAGTCTACAACCAATGTAATTTACCAAAGCTCGCTCTTTCTTTCTTTCTTTCTTTCTGTCTTTCTTTCTTTCTTTCTTTATTTTTCTGTACTTAGTACTGTTTTTTTCTTTTTTTTCAAAATATGCTAAAGAGTATTTCTTTGTATTTCTTCTATATTTTAAGCAGTAAATGAGAGATGCAGTTTGAAATGTTCTTATTCTTGCTTTTAACATTTATTTCTTGCTGGCTCTAGGTTAACAATTATTTAAATATAGACATTGTTAGATGACTACAAAAATATGTCAGACAATAATTTATTTTTTTTTATTTTCTTTTATTATTATTTTTGCATGCTCCGTATCATATTGAAGCACAGAAACCAACTTGAACAGAAGAGCTTCAAGACACCTGTTTGAGCATTTAAATTGCACTTTTTCCTAATGAGCAATTATAAGTGACATTTTGCTCAGATAAACACAATTTTCTGCAATAATGTGTAAAAGTATATTGTTTTAAATTGAGATTATAATAGACCATGAACCATGTGTTGCATATCTAACCAAATCACAAGATAACCGTATTTTCCAACCTCGAGACTGAATGTTATGAACATGAATGAGAATAAAAATTCGGTAACACTTTATTTTAAGGTGTCCTTGTTACATGTTACATGTACTTGCTATTATAATAAAAACAAATTATGCATAATTGCATGCAAGTAACCCTAACCATATAGTAAGTACATGTAAGTATTACTCAGTACTTAAATGTATAATTACACTGTAACAAAGAAACCTTGCAATAAACTTTAACCAAAAATTCCAAAAACTGAATCATCAAGCAGGCTGAAATACATCCCATTTGAATCTGTCTCGAGGCATCTTTGCATTTAAGTTAAGGCTGCTCTATGCCTGCTTAAAACTGTGTCAAGACATAATATTGCATAAAAGCCAGACTAAATTACTCCTGCTCTGACCCACCTCAGCCCCTACGATCAAAGTTTAAAGTTGAAAATGCTGTGTGAATGCATTAATGCCACCTCTGAGCAGCTTTGGAAAGTCTGTCAAACCTAAATGCCAGTTCAGAAGCGTCTTTGTGCCAGCTTTGCAGTGCAAATTTGGAATTGGTTTTGAAAACACAACAATATAGGCAAGTTTACACTGCAAAGGTGGCAAAGAGGCACTTCTGAACTAACATTTACTCTAAGTTTATTCACGCAGACTGTTTAATGCTGCTCAGAGGTGGCATAAATGCATTTACACAAGTGTACACTTTGATGCTAGGAGCTGAGGTGGGTTAGAGCAGCATAATTTATTATGGCTTTTATCCAGCGTCTTTTGAGCAGATACGGAGCGGCCTTAACTTGGCTGTTTAAATACGCGTTAAATGCATTAATGCAACTTCTGAGCATCTTTAAACAGTCTGTGTAAAGACATGTAAATGGCAGTTCAAAACCACTTCTGTGCCACCTGTGCAGTGCAAATTTGGAATTGGTTTTGAAAACAACATTACATCCAAATTTGCACTGCAAAAGTGGCATAGAGGTGCTTCTGAACTGGTATTTTGGTGTCTTCACACATGCTGCTCAGAGGTGGCTTAAATACATTTACACAGCAATTACAACTGTACACTTCAATACTAGGGCCTGAGGTAGGTCAAACCAGGAAAAATATAGTCTGCCTTTGATGCGACATTGCGTCTTTACAAAGAAATTTGAGCAGCCTGAACTTCAATAAAACTATTTACCATAGTAAATGTGTTAAAGGGAGGAATATAACCATCAATGATGCTAGTTTTCATTGAGATGGAGATTTTTACAAGGTAAATATGGTGGATTGTCCTTCAGAGTCTCCTATAAGAGAAGGAGAACCAGCGTGCTTCAGTTTAGACATCATTTGGAGCAAAATTATTCATCCTGCCTCTAGGCTATTTTAGAGTTTGTTAGAGTTTGTGAAAGAGGCTTGTGGATCACCTCAATATTAAACATAACTCTAAAAAGGCTGAATAATGCAAAGAATTTAAATTACAAATTATATTTCATGTATCTGTATGCAACAAAAATGCTGATTTTAAGCGTGAAGGACAATTAGTACCTTTCACCGAGTGCAACTATGCACGAGTCTGCAGCAGCGATGCTGATTTACAATATAAACCATCTGCAATCATCATTACTGTCAAGATCATATTCCTGTCTGGATGAGTATCAATGAGATGACACTTCCTCCTTAACAGGTAGATCCTAAGAACCAGAAGATGGCATCATTTACAACCGATTCTGGCAGTGAAGCAAAGAAGATAAAAATAGGAGAAGAAATAAATAAAAATTCAGGAGAGGCTGAAAAGGAATAGATCTAGGAAAGTAGTTAATCACGGCAATGTGTTGATTAAATTAAATGAATTAAATTAGCATACCATCGCATGGATGAGATGTCTTGAAGAATAAATGAGTGTGATATTAAATTACATAAGCAGTACATTAGATTAATGCTTGATACATTCATTTACTCAGTCATTTGTTGTTATTTCTGAAAGCATATTGGCTTTGATGCGCTCTGATTCCCACGGGCAATCCATCATGTCTGTTCCTGTCCAATAAACTCGTAATCTAATGTCCACTATGGCAGACAAACCTGCTCTACCTTTATAAAGAGTTTTGCCATTAAAGGTTCACTGAAAAATAAAAATCATTTCAGTCATCATTTACTTACCCATCATTTCATGCTAAACAGCATGCCTTTATTTTTAAGTGAAAAAGAAGAGTTTGTGTGAAGAACATACCAAAATGTAAGATATTATTCAATGGAACACATCTCAATAGCAATCAGATCTCATTCTCAATCCCATCCGTGTGAAAAAAGAAATACACTTCGGCATATAAAAAAGAAAAAAAGAAAAATAAAAAGAAAAAAAAAGAGTACTTAGTACAGAGAAAAAAAATGAGCGAATGAATGAATGAATGTGAACTAAGTCTATTAGTCTATATGTGTATCATTGTATATTAAATGCAATTAGGTGAACTTTTTTTGACCCACTTAAGTATGACTTAAGTACATCTCGAATGCAATTTCATAATTACTTCTACTGTCTTTGAAATATGTTTATAGTGAACTGCTGAAACTACTGACAAGCATTTATGATAAATTAAAATATACTTTAATGTCATTTTTATTGAAACGTCATGTGTTTAAATATATTTGCAATCACACATTTGTAATGCATTTTAGTACATGCAAAATATATTTACTTTAAATATAATATTGAATACAGTTACAATTATAATCAAATAATTTACATGTGTTTTATGTTAGTCAACACATCTTAGTACATGTATGTGTTAATATGTACTTACTACAAAGTGCACTTTCCAATTAAGTGTGTTCAGAAACAATCATAAAAATGTCTCTCTTCAAGTACACTTATGTGGCTTTTTTATTTGATTAATATTACATTATCTGCAAGTACATTTTTTTTTACAACTATACTTTTAAGATTTGAAATACACAGACACAATTAAGCATTCTCCTTTTTTATTTATTTATTTTATTATTATTATTATTATTATTATTATTATTATTATTATTATTATTTTTCACAAAGGACATTCTCATTTATGTGTTGTGATATGATGATGGATAAATAATGAAACTGTTTTAATGTCAATGTGTACATTTATTGACAGCACATCTGAGATCAGCCAGACGGCTGTCTAAGCGTTTGAGCTGTGAAATCTGAACTTTTGTACTATTTAAATAGGTTTGTTCAAATTTAAAAAGAGACCAAGGCCTGACTCGGGTCTAATCCATCCTCACACCTTGCACCAGCTTCTCTTCAGAGCGCCGCTAGTATCATTTAATTAACTGTCTGCCCTTCTGGCTGGATGTTTCGTTTAATGAAGCAATTTTTCTCAGCACGCTTTGAATTGTTCCAAACAATTCAAAGTGGATGACTAATGTCATACTGCATTCTATTCGCCTGTTTATTTCGCCTCGTTTTACTCAAAGCAAAATAGATTTCTTAAGGTAATAAAACTTGCTCTGCCATTACTCAGGTTTTAATTGGTTTTTGCTTAATTCCTCAAGACCAATTTATAATTCATTATCTTCCAATTTACTCAACATATGGGGGTGCATTCTGGGTTAATTGCTATTTAATAGAGAATATCTGCAAAAAAAAAAAAAAAAAATTTATATATATATATATATATATATAACAGCACTTATGCGTCAAAGCAAGCCTCTGAAATTGGCGATATGTGCATTGATCCAGTCATCTGGACATTAATAACACCTGATGTCTGAATGTGTTCATTATAGATGAACTGCTTTTGAAGGAAAATTCTGCGATTAAAAAGACTGTTTGAAAAGTTGAGGAACTTGTGTGCTGGTATTTGATGTTCTCCATTGCTTTGTTGAAAAGGGCATCAGTCATATATCGAGGCTTATCGTTTTTCAAAGTTCTCTCATGAAGAGCAAATCTTTACGCCCGCCCAGTTGGAATTGCTTTCCATTGCCCCCTCCAGGGAGACGTTGGGCTGTATATCCATGGCCTCAGAAGGAACATCAAGTTAAAATGTCACAAACCATCCGAGTTCAAATCACAGCGTTCAATCCAGATGGTATATTAAGGGATAAGTTATTTTTGCAATTCACACACCTAGTTTGACCTAGCATGTGCACGCTTTTATTTGATCTCTCTGCGGTGCCAAGAAACTTTCGATTTTATGATATGTGGCACCAAAGTAATACTTTTTTTTAGCACCAAACAGAACTTCCATCCTTCAGTTGGGAAAAAAAAAAAAAAAGCTTCATTGTCTCTCCTGGAAGGATAAAACATAAAAAATAAGACTTTTTGAATTGCATCAAATAAAACTAAACAAAACAAAAACAAAAAATGGTCTGTACTTGAGCTCAAAAGTTAAAGGGGAATTTTCATTGATCCCATGGCACCTCATATCAGAAGTGAAAACAATATATATACATATTCAATTAAAGTGGCTTTTTAATCCACCCATTGATTTTCATAATATCAAGCAGAATGAAAGCCTGAGACATTTTTTTAAACACTTTAACAGAATCTCTAATTCTTTCTCCATATGAAAATGTTGCTCCATCTGTTTCTTTCTTTAATTTTCTTGTGGTCTGCCTTTTGGTTTATATCCAGTTAGATTATTATGTGTACTTTCGATAGAGAATGTTACTCATAACAACACAGTCTGACAATATGACCATTTATGTTTTTTTTTTTTTTTTTTTTTTTTTTTTTGTCATTTAGTTTCTAAGTGGCAAATTAAAAATTTAAAAGACTTCACATTTAAAAGGCACTTAATATTCAGTAATATTACTGATTTGAAAGTACTGACACTATCGGATTAGAACAAAACTTGAACTGAATTATAGAGCTGCTGTACAGATGAATGTACAGATGAATACACCTCATAACTAATAAACTTTGCAACGTTGATTCTGTCACTGAACTGAATTGAATCAACATTGGGTAACACTTCAGAACACTGTTCCTTCATTAATGAATAACTACACAGGAACAAACAAGTAATACAATATTACCATTATAGCAGCTACTGTTAGCTAAACCAAACTCCAGTTAATAAATTAGTAAATAGCACTTGGTTGAATGCATAAGACAACAGTTTGATGATTAATGCTAATAATACATACACTGTTAAAAAAAAAAAAAAAAAAAAAAAAAAAAAAAAAAACATCCGTAAAATTTACGGTAAAACAACGTCAGCTGTGGTTGCTGGAATTCTACCGTAAAAAATATGGTAGCAACATTTTAGGTTTTAAGGTTTTAACTTAAATTTACAGTTAAACACCATAATTTCATTAACTGATATAATGTTAATATACCAACCTATTGAAGTACTGAAATCTGTTTTGTACCTTTGAAATACACTGATAACCACCAAATGCAGGTGGTGATGAGAAAGTCACATGATGAACCAAAGACCATCACAAGCAGCTTTTAAATAATAACATATATAGAAGGTGCACAGTGTCATTCAAAAAAGCACTAAACACTATCATGGTGAGACACATTCAACTGAAATATGCAATAACATTAATTAACAACATTAGATGTAACATACAACCCTAATAAACATAACTGATAAGAAAAAAACTAAGAAACATAGTTATTTCAAAGAAAAAACATAAAATTCAAACAAAATTTGAAATGCAAAGAAGGGAATTCTGGGAATGTCAATTTACATTTTTTTCCCTGTAAATTTTACATTCTTTTTCAATTCCAAAAACAGCATTTCACCGTAAAATTGTCTGAAATGTTTATTACAGTTTTTCACAGTATATATTAGGGGAACTTACCGTTAACCATTTAACAGGTTTTTACTGTAGCATTTTCAGTTTTTTACCATTAAAATCACAGTCATTTTTTACAGTGTAATGCATAAATAATTCTAATGTGAAGATCACGGTAACCCACTAGTAATTGCTCAAGCATTATCAAATCCTTCATAAAGAGGTACTAATTATTTGGAACAGCATTCTAAAGTGAAAAGAATGATAACTTTCTAGTAATGTCTGAAGCCGTGGCAAGTTTTGAGGTTTTTGTGATGTTTTGCATAGTAATTCCTTCTGATGCATTTGGTAACACAGTTATTACTAGTGAGTTACCATTCTTATAACAGGCATTAATGAAACTAATTATTAGCATATTACTAATTATCAGCATATTATTAACATATAAAATATTAGCACATAAAATGTTAATTTTTCCTGCAATAGTAATTGATTTGTTTCACAGTTATGTAACTGTGAAAGTTGCATTACTCATTTATTCCTGTGTAATTGTTCATTAATGAAGGAACAGTTTTCTAAAGTGTTATCCAACATTGAACTAAATTAAACTGAATAATGACACTATTATCTTTTTAGAGCTGCTTTATAGTTAAATTGTTTCACAAGTGAAGAACTTTGCAACATTAATGCTGCTATTTTGTATTGTATTCCTGTTTATTAATGTGAAGCTGCTTTGAAACAATCTGTTTCAAACAGACTTGACAAATAAGGAGTAACTGCCAAAATTGCAAAATTCAGACCTGAATGAATTTTCAAGAGTTATACATTAACATACAGTGACAAACTGCTCAAAAACATATTTACATGCACAATACCTGATACAGTTTGAGGCCCTACAGCTTTCCAAGGCCTCCAGACAGATGCCCCGGTGGCCCGCTCTTATTCGAAAGGTGTGTGATTCTGCCGGTTAGCTCCTCAAAGACAAATGACAGTAATTTGCTTTGGTCAGAGAAATCATGACTGGCACACGACTCATCTGTGACATCAACACACGGACTTCCCTCGCCATAATTTATGCCTGATTTCTGTCGGCGTTCTCAGGGGTTCAGACCCTGGTCAGTCCGTAATGTCCTTTCTGTCACTGTAGTCTCCTGCATCAACCTACAGGCCGTGACAGGTAATCCGCAGGGAGGACATCCTGAGAAAAAGCTCCTCTGCTACGCTGGCAAGTTTAGAATATTCCTCCTTTGGCATCACAGTCGGTGTCAAGCCGGTTCACCTCCATCCACCATCGGCCTCCAGAGCCGAGGCGTCTTTCAAAGCAAAAGCGGCGAGTCTTGAAGGGAGGCCCATAAATTGTACTTAACTATTGGTGACTGGCGATTCCCTTCAATGGCACTGCAGCGGCAATCCTTATACATTTACCTGTCCTTGACAGCAAATTAATATTTATCTTGGCCTGCTCAAGGGATGATTTATGTTGTTTTTCTGAGGGTGACCTAAAAATAGCAGAGAAAATGCATGTCGGCCTTGGCTTTTACTGGAGCTGTTTTCTTGCTAATAGCTTCACAAAGCCACACGATGCTCCACTTACAGTAGAGGCATGCGCCACGAAATATTCATTTCGTACGTTCATGAAAATGATCAGAAATCGCACTTTCAGTCAGTTAGACGGAGAGAGGCGCATATGCAAACACTTAATAGAACAAGGACTTCTCACACTTCAGAGGGAAGTCGGGGGGCTAATGAGACGCTTGTTTGCTGATTTATTTTCTCAGGATGAGGGAGGCAAAGGTCTTACAGGACACCCACATCAAGTGTGAGGAGAAAAACAGAAAAAAGAAAGTAATGGATGTTTGATCACAGCGGCAATGAGCAGTCAGGTCACTTAATATACTCATTCTGCTGTTCAAAAGTTTGGGGATGGCCAAGAAGTCGACTTTTTGTTCACCAAGGCTTATTTATAAAAAAAAAAAAAAAAAAAGTTAAAATAATATTACAATTACAATAGTACATTTATGAAATATTATATATATATATATATATATATATATATTCCTGTACTCAAAGGTGAATTTTCATTTACTTCCTGATTTCTTTTTTTTTCTTTTTCTTTTTTCTTTCAATTTTAAATTACTCCAGTCTTCAGTGTCACGATTCATCAGAAATAATTCTAATATGCTGATTTGCTGCTTATGAAACATTTCTGATTGTTATCAATTATTTATTTGAATAAAAACAGTAAAAATTGTAAAATTGTGAAACATCATTGCAATTTAAATGAACTGTTTTCTATGTGAGTAAATGTTAAAATTTAATTTATTGCTGTGATCAAAGCTGTTTTTCAGCATCATTACTCAAGTTTTCAGTGTCACATGATCCTTCAGAAATCATTCTAATATGCCGATTTGCTGCTCAAGAAACATGAGCAGCAAATGATTATGATTATTATCATTGTTGAAAACAGTTGTGCTGCTTCACATTTTTGTCCTATTGTCACATCATACAAGTGCAGCATAACAGAAATGACACAATAATCAATAATTTGCAAATTGTTCTGGTATGCAGATGTACAACTTTTGGTTAAAAAGCTTTACAGTCTATTTTTCCTTGATGATTTAGGTGGAGGACGTTAAGGGGTAAAACATTTTCTGAGCATTTTAAAGCAGCATCTTTCTATGTGGCAAGAAGTTGAAGGTGTCGGGAGCATTTTAATTTGAAGCGCTTCGTTTGATGAAATGCGTTGATGAGAACGGCCTAAACAATTCCCTCTTATTCCATTAATCTTCATGCCTTCACAATTTTTCAGTTAAAGTAATTGAAATGAGAACCACCAAACATCATACTGTTACCTTGAGTCGCAGTGAGACACAAGAGTTTGTCTCTGTATAACTGTGACACTGGCTTGTTAGACATAACATTGTGTTTCCTTGAAACTTGTAGAAGAATTAAACTTCTTGATAACTTCTGAGCTCTTAGAAATGCTTTCAGCAGAAAAAAAAAAAATATTTGAGAAGTGCTGTGCATTCATCATAATATCGTGAATTTCCATCACACGTGCAATTTTCAGAAATAACCAAAAAGCTTTTAAAAACCGTACCTGTTCATGCTGTAAAAAATGTGGTTATAGTGTTCTCATTCTGGAATGTATCACAATATTAGGAATGTTCAAATGTCTAATATGCAAAAATTAGACATTTGAAATTTTTCCCAGTGGTATGTGTGCAGAGTTTTGTTGTCCTCAAAAATGTTTTTTACAGTTCTCACATCCTTCCATACTTCTTGTCTCCTCATTAATAGTTATTTTCCTAACCCACCACAGATGCAGCTGAAGGCCAGTAGGTAGGCAGCATGTTATACTGTCTAATTATTTTTTTATTTTTATTTATTTATTTTTTTTAATTCTAAGACAGTATCTTTCATAAGGAAGACAGCGTGGGAGGTGAGTGTTTTAACAAGACAAAAGTCTCTAGTGTCAGTCGCTCCTGTGCATCTTGGTGGACGAAGGAAGAAAAATATACTTTTATTTTACATTCCATACTCAAATAAAAACAGTTAAATATAATATAATTAAAATTGTATTTATTTTAAAGAACAACAAAAGAAAACATAGTAACACTTGCATGCATATTATAGCATACTGGCTGTTTATTAGTACTTATAAATCACATATTAATGCCTTATTCTGCATGAACATCCCTTAACCCAACCCCATACCTAAACATAACGGTAACACTTTAGAATAGGGAACTCTTATTCACTGTTAACTATGACTTTCCCCTTCATAAATTCCTAATTTGCTTCTTATTAATAGTTAGTAAGGTAGGGATGTAGAATAAGGTCATGTAGAATAAGACATTAATATGTGCTTAATTAGTATTAATAAATGGCTGATATTCTAGTAATGTGCATGCTACCTAACATTCCTACCTAACAATAAGCAGGAATTTAGGAGTCAATTGAGGGAAAAGACTTATTTAATAGTGAATATATTCCCTAATCTAAAGTGCTACTAAAAACATAAATGTTCTTTAAAGTAAAACATTTAATTTGACATCATTACAAAATGTACTTTTTAAAAGTACATTTAAGTGGCCTTTCATTTCAGGACTATCAACATTTTTTTTATTTTTTTTTTTTTTTGCGATATAGAGACGTCGGGCTGTATATCCATGGCCTCAGAAGGAACATCAAGTTAAAATGTCACAAACCATCCGAGTTCAAATCACAGCATTCAATCCAGGTGGTATATTAAGGGATAAGTTATTTTTGCAATTCACACACCTAGTTTGACCTAGCATGTGCACGCTTTTATTTGATCTCTCTGCGGTGCCAAGAAACTTTCGATTTTATGATATGTGGCACCAAAGTAATACTTTTTTTTTGCACCAAACAGAACTTCCATCCTTCAGTTGGGAAAAAAATAAAACTAAACAAAACAAAAACAAAAAATGGAGGAGATCAAAATTAGAGATCCTACAATTTCTGAAATTTTGAGGTCACTGCTTAGTCCTATTTGAAGTTATCCTAAGTTATAAAAAACTTAAATGAGATATTTGATAAAGAAATTTATCAAATTTTCACTGAGACTGCAAGATGTGAGCTGTTCTAAAGTGGCTGAAACCTTCCAACAGCAGGTTGTCCAGATGAAGGCCAACAGCAGCCATAACAAGAGAAGTTGGTCGCTCCAAATCTTTGATTTCTAGAATTTTGCATTACAATATCACTAACTCATTCAAGTCCCCCAAAAGACTGGCTATCCACAAACGACAAATGCAAGAGAGGACAGGATAATACAGAGAATCTCAATGGGCAATCGGTTCAACACTGCAGCTGGAATTGCTCGCCAGTTCAGAGCTGAACAGGGTAAGGATCTGTTTCAGCATACAGTGTCTCGACAATTAAAAGATTTTAGACTGAAATCCCACTCTCCAGTGATCAAACCTCGCATCAGCAGAAAGAATCAAAAGGCTAGACTAACGTTTGATGAGCAGCATATTGTGTGGACAGAGGAAAACTGGTCCAAAGTTCACTTTAGTGATGAAAGCAAGTTTAATTTATTTGGGTCCGATGGGAAAGAAAGGGCCTGTACACTACTAATTTCTGACTGCTGTAACCTTTAGAATTTTTAGCTCTAATCTTTCTACATGATACACTCATTGCTGTTCTCGAATTTTGATCACTGTTTTCCACAAAATAAGTGCCTTGTTTATTTTGTAAAACACTGTTCTACTAGCATGATATATCGCCACAACTAAAATTTCTTCAAATTTTGAACGATGAAGATTATATTATTTCTGAAAAAATCAAGTGTTCATAAATTGTTCTGTAATTTTGATTTCCACTGTGCTTTTAAGATGTGGTTCACTACAAGTACACATTCAGTACAATTAAGTACACTTCTTTTTCAGTCTGTACACAGTCAGGCAACTTACTAAAACTTGAATATTACATTTTAAAATAGCAAAATTAGATAACGCTTTATTTTACAGTGCCCTTGTTACTCGTTACATGTACTTATATAGTAATAACAGAAAATGATGCATAATTACACACAATAACCATAAACCAAACCTTAACCATATAGGTAAGTACACGTTATTAATTAATATTTCCCTTCCAAAGTGGAACTCGCACTGTGTCATGGTAATTGATGCTTTGAGGAATGCCTTAGGCATGACCGTGTCTGAAGCACATGTACTACATGCCAATCTTCATTGGTCACCACATGATGATAATTGTAACAATCGCACTTATAATAAAAGGGGCGCCTAGAGAACATGTCTTCAGCCTCATTGTCTTCAGCCGTTTGTCTGTGTGGAACGTGTGCTGGAGAAAAAGCATGAGTGGGTTTAGAAAGTGTGTTCCAACATGCAAGAGGTTCATCACACCAATGACACTCATGAGTTGTGTATGATGTGCCTCGGAGTGGAGCAAGCATGGTCAGCTCCGCTCCTTCCTGGCTCTGTTTTTGGGGGACGGGAGCCAGGCATCAGCTCCCTGCGGTGCTGGACCCACGGCTGCCGAGGCAGCATGTTGTCTGTATATGTGGGGTTCGCAGATGGAATTGGCTGATTAGCTTGGAACAGGTCTTTCCCTTTCCCAACAACAAAAGTAAGCGGCAGCCCCTCACAGACGACTGCCACACAAACGTAAAATAAAACAACATAAATAGACCAGGCCTGGTCCTCTCGTCTTGCACTGTCGTCATTCCTCCTTTTATCCTTCTGGAGCTCCTCCGTGGGTAGGGTGACCACCTGGCAATAGATCTGTTGTGGGACACTAAATGTGATTTTGTGGGGCAATGCGGGACACATGTGAGACAGATATATTTACTGCTGTTATGCTACATAAATACTGATTTACATCCGTTGTCATATGCGCTTATGTTATTTATGTCAAGGGGTGAAAATGCTGTGCGGTACAACCCAAAAAGCGGGACGGGTGGTCACTCTATCCGTGGGACTCGAGAACAGTGATTGGCACAGGTGTCACTCATTATCATTTACTCCTCCAGCCTCGCTCTGCTCCCATGGCTCTCGGCCCCGCCCCACTCGTCACAGGCATTAAATACAAATAAAGAAGATGGGCACTCCGCTGCTTGTGTCCAACTTCTTTAGCTATTCACTTCTATAAGAATATGGGTGATACTACACTTTGCATATCCATTTCTTGCATATGCTTAGTACAGAGTGATATTTCCACTGTAGATCACTGTGGAATACAGCAAGGAAGATGGGTGTGTCCCACTTCAGTGGCTGGGTTGCTTCTCACTCCCCACTACATCAGCCATCATCCCTTTTGGGCTAAGGGCTGGTTCTTCCTGGAAGTTATTCCTGGGGCATAGTGTACTCGTTTAGAGGGTTGGCAATTCAGGTTCAGTGTAGGAAGCAGACATTTGCTTCCCCACTAGAACAGTTATGTGTACAGAGGGTTAATCTGAGACCTTGCTCCGGTGTTTCAAGCTCTTTGTCATGGGTGCACACTTACGATAGGCATTGGTTGGTATGGCTTAGTGCTGCGGTAGTCAACAGGTGGCCTGTGGGCCGCATCCAGCCTGTCTGCATTAATTTTGTGGCCCACGTCATGCTGAATATTAACATATTTTTATTATAATTTGCGCTCAAAAGTAGGACAAATATTAGGCAGTATGACTTTATGTTTGTGTCATTTAAATGAAGTTGATACTCCTGAGACTTTGTACTGTGTAAATGACAGATGGTTCTCTTAGTAGCATGAAAAACAAACTTGTATTCTAATTTTGAATGGGTTAAAGCAAGCAAAAAGTGCTCCTATTACAGTGAATGGAGCTGTCATCACATCAATGGGTTCACAGAGTTTTGCACTCTTGCGAAAAATAATTATGAAAGCTAGCTGCACTCCACAGTGAACCTCTTACTAACATCTAGCATCATCATTAGTTCTGGCAGGTCACGTTATTCAAGCTCGCATTAGTTGACTATCAGCTGATCCACATCTACCTATAGGGATGCAACACCTTTCACAGT
The DNA here is from genome assembly GCA_039654775.1 of Spinibarbus caldwelli. NCBI lineage: Eukaryota > Metazoa > Chordata > Actinopteri > Cypriniformes > Cyprinidae > Spinibarbus > Spinibarbus caldwelli. The sequence continues at coordinate 7,812,032 of CM077223.1, read as the reverse complement.
ACTCATATATTAGGTCCTTCAGTATTATCACCAGCTTGGTGTTGCTCAATAGCTAATTAAATGGCGAATTCGGCAGGCAAAACACTATCATCACTAGGAATTGGTTATTTAGCGAGTGGAATTCATTTCCCCAATGGACTCACCTCTAATTCATTCAAGTCGTTAACCTGAACACGTGAATTCACCGCATCGATCATAAGCTGCCTGATTTGGAAATCACTGAGTTAGCATTACTTCACGCTTTGCTACATTATTGACATGGACTCCACGAGTTATGTGACCGACTCAAAAAGTCCAGATGGGAACTTAATCCCCAAGAAGGATATCATCAAACATCTTCGTCACAGCTGCTACGTTTCACTCTCTCGAAAGTCTTCACAAGTTAAGTTTCATTTTAATGCTCTCTGTTATTGGCAACATGCATGTTGCTAAGGCTATCCGCGTTGCTTAGGCTCATTTAGTTGTTTAGTTGGCAATATGAGGTACTATCTGTGTTACCGGCAACACTCTTGTCGCTGCATTAACATGTCTCAACATTATTTTTCACTGATATAATAGGCACTGACCCGCACAGGCTGTTGTAGCGTGCATTAAACCGGGAGAGATCGCTCTGACGAGCCGTAAGTAAGGGGCCGAGGGGTAACTAAGTTTTAGCGCATTGATCATAAGTGCCTGATTCGGAAGTAGCATTGCTTCACGCATTGCTATTTTTGATATGGCCTTCATGAGTTAAAGACTGACTAAGGTATCTGGTTGTTATTGGTAGCACACTTGTTCCTAAGCTGTCTAGTTGTTATTGGTAGCAGCTTGTACCTAAGCTATCTGGTTGTTATTGGAAGCAGCTTGTTCCTAAACTATCTGGTTGTTATTGGTAGCAGCTTGTACCTAAGCTATCTGGTTGTTATTGGTAGCAGCTTGTACCTACCCTATCTGGTTGTTATGGGTAGCACGCTTGTACCTAAGCTATCTGGTTGTTATTGGTAGCACGCTTGTTCCTAAGTTGTCTGGTTGTTTTTGGGAGCACGCTTGTTCCTGAGCTATCTGGTTGTTATTGGGAGCATGTTTGTTCCTAAGCTGTCTAGTGGTTATTGGTAGCACACTTGTTCCTAAGCTGTCTAGTGGTTATTGGTAGCACACTTGTTCCTAAGCTGTGTAGTCGTTATTGGGAGCACGTTTGTTCTTAAGGCTATCAGGTTGTTATTGAGAACATGTTGCTGATTAAGTTTTTCAGGTTTGGCAACATACTCGTTAGGTCATCTGGTTAAGGGATACATGTTATTGCATGGCTTGAGATTTAATTTTGCTGTCATTTTGTTTCGGGGGATATGGCATATGGTTTTGGGGGATTATTGCTGCTCTCCCTGCTCTATCCATGCTAGACTGCATGGATGTGCAGGGAGTTTTTGCCCAGTACAGAACCACACCGCCAATCCAAACTGTATGCTAATTGTCATTATCTTTGATGATAGTAGTCCTGACAGAAATCTAGCGTCAGCGTAAGTTCTGGCAGGTCACGTTAGTCAAGCTCGCATCAGCTGACTATCAGCTGATCCACGTCTAACTATAGGTATGACACCTATCACAGCACTCATATATAAGGTCCTTCAGTATTATCACCAGCTTGGTGTTGCTCAATAGCTAATTACCCACCTCCATCCCCGACTCCTCCTCTTGTCAGTCAGGATTCAGCCTTCTGATTCTCCTATGAATCAGCCTAATTTCTATAATGTACATTAAATTATTGAACCTAATGATCTGCAATACATTTATGTTGTTCTGTTCTGTTTAACTTGGGGGATTATTGCTGCTCTCCCTGCTCTATCCATGCTAGACTGCATGGATGCGTAGGGAGTTCTTGCCCAGAACAGAACCATACCGCCAATCCAAACTGCATGCTAATTGTCAGTATCTTTGACGATAGTGGTCCTGACAGAAACTATGTTTATATATATATATATATATATATATATATATATATATATATTTTTTTTTTTTTTTTTTTTTTTTTGCTGCTGTAATGAGAGGATTCGTCTGTGCAGATCTCAATATGTGCTGAGTGGTAAATAGCTATTGAATGATATTCAGTTTTTTTTTTAATACTCTGTTTGAATATGAATGCATTATTATTATTTTTATTTCTTTATTTTTCATTAATATAGCAAAACAAACTGTTATTCCACTTTTTTTGTTCCAGATAGTTATTTTTTATTATTATTATTATTATTATTATTATTATTATTATTTTAATGTTCAATATTATTTTAAATAGGACAAGGCAAGCAAGACTTAGATAAGTAATAAACGTTGTGTAACGTGGGGGTTGGGGGGGGGGGGGGGGGGGGGTTAACGTCGATATCAACTCTCTTTATGCAAAATATTAATTAACATCGCTGATGTTTATAGTAATTATAGGTAAGAATTGCAGAATGCTACTTTGTACAGTGTAGAAATACTTAGAAAATTAGATAGTAAAACCTTATTTTGATTGTCCACCGCTAGTTGACATGTAGTTGCAAAGCAACTTATACTTTAGTTACTAGAATGTCTAAAGTGGACTATCAAAATAAAGTGTTGCCAAAGACTGCTGACTGATGAATAATATAAAGTTGTCTGGTTATTATAAAAGGAACAATTCCATCACATAACAAGACACAATCCCTTAATTCCACTTTCCGTCTAAACACAAGTCTGATTGTGAATGAAATGGCGGTGGCGTGGATTATAGAATGAAGGATGCTCGTGGCTGCCTGAGGCCTATCTGGGTAGCTGCTCTCGAGTTTGAATTTACAGCTGATGGCATTGGGAAACTAATGCAATTGTCTGTCTGTTATGGAGAGCGATGCGGGGTCTGTGCCCAGCTGGAATGAAATTACTCAGCCAAGGGCAAATGCCATTTAATTTGCAAATGAGAAGATAAGTGTATTTATCAAGACCCTCTTTTTGTGTCAATCCGAGAACATTTGTTTTTTTGTGCCACAGTGTTTTTCACAGATGGAGGTGTTGAAATGGACAGCGAACAGAAGGCTTGCTCAAAATGCTCACACTGACATCAAAGATGTCAAAACCATCTTGAAATCTTGAAGAATGTCTGTTCATACAGTAACTTTGTGTGAAGAACTGGCTGAAATTGAAGTTGAAATGTTCACCTCCACCATAGCTCTCAAACTTTCACCCAAGAATATTAAGACATGTTGCATCAGGTTTCACATCAATGATACCAAATAAAGTTGGTCTCGGAAAGGAAATACAGTTTTATATGTGTATGTATGAATGAGATTGAGTACTGTTACATGAAAATGTATTATATTTTATATGTAATAAAATGTTAAATGCAAGTAGATTAACTTTAGAGTACTTTCTGACCTAGTACATTTTTGATTGTCTTTGAAATATGGTTATGGTACTGCTGAATGTACTGACAAACATTTATGGTAAACTAAAATATACTTTAATGTAATTTCTGTTGAAACTTGTATGTCATGTCTTTAAATATATTTGTAATTACTCATTTGTAATAATGAAGTTGCAGTTTATTAAAATACTAAAATATTTAATATTACATTAAAAATGTTAAATGTAATACTGAATAACACACTACAGTTATAAATATAATTTTACAGAGTATTTTACATGTGCTTTATTATATTAGTTAACACAATAAAATAAAATGTGTACTCATATAAAGCAGGACAAAATATTATTGAACAAAATGATTTAAAACTTTTCTTTTGATATTATTACAATTTTTTTTTTTTAAGTGTACTTACGTGTGTTTAGAGACATCTTGTCTCTCTTTAAGTACACTTAATTTTCCTTGTATTTCATTAATATTGTATTATCTGCAAATACACTGTAAATTTTAATGGTTTAATGTTTTATTTATTTATTTATTTATTTTGACACAACTTACAGTGTCCACATTTGTTAATGCAACTTAAGATTTTAAGTTTACACTGTCTCAACTAGTTTGTAAGTTCACTTAACTAGAATAGGCCTATTTGTCCCCTCAACTTAAAGGGGACAAACAATGCAAAATTCACTTTTACATAGTGTTTGGACATAAATGTGTGTTGGAAGTGTGTGTACACAACCACCCTATAATGATAAAAATGCACCCATTCAGTTTTTTTTAGTTTATTAGTTTATTACTCATTTGCCATGTTGCAGCTGCTTTCTGTGCAGGTGCTTTGGATGTGTGCATTCAGAAAATCGTATATCAGACATTTAAACTGATATGGCTAAAAGCATGCAAATTAATTTTCTGCGCTATAGACATGATAACGTACTCGGTTACTTTCGTAACCTCGGTTCCCTTAGATATGGGAACGAGTACTGCGTCGTAAGACACTTGTATGGGAAAAACTCTTTTTTCCTCTTCAACTGAAGCCTTTTCAATCACGCAGTGAAACTGCACGTCCATTGGTTCGTGCAGTGCTATAAAATCGAACCAATGGCTCGGCGGCGGCACTGAGCGAGCCTATGGCTATGCAGCCCACCATAGCGCGCCGAAATGGGCAGGGTCTCTGGCTATATAAGCGGCCGCTTCTCAGCCGCATCTCAGATTTCTTCGAATGAAGCGACTGAGGCATGCAGCTCATAGCACTGCCAGGAACGCAGTACTCGTTCCCATATCTAAGGGAACCGAGGTTACAAAAGTAACTGAGTACGTTCCCTGTCAATATGTTCACTCGTACTGCGTCGTAAGACGCTTGTATGGGAACCAGTACAATCACGCCGTGCTATGTTGGGGACAATTCCTGGTCATCCGTCAAAGGGGAAAGTGCGGAAAGCTCTATGACCTGGGCTCTGAACGGAGTGGAGAGCACCTTAGGTACATAACCCAGCCTTGGTTTCAGGACGACCTTGGAGTCGTTAGGCCCGAATTCCAGGCAAGCAGGGTTGATGGAAAGGGCCTGTAGGTCCCCTACTCGCTTAACCGACGCCAAAGCTAACAGCAGGGCGATTTTAAACGAGAGTGATCTGAGGCTTGTGGATTGCAATGGTTCAAACGGGGGGCCTTTCAAGGCCCTTAGTACGGTTGGTAAGCCCCAAGGTGGAACTGTACGAGGAAGTGGGGTTTAATTCTCCTGGTGCCTCGTATAAACTGGTCCACCGCACTATTTCTGCCCACCGATTGACCAGCAATAGGGGCATGGAAAGCCGCTATGGCTGCCGTGTAAACTTTGATGGTGGATGAGGAACGCTGATTATCCAGCCTCTCCTGCAGAAACAAAAGAACCACTGATACATCAGAGGTAATCGAATCTAAGTCGCGGTCTTGGCACCAAGCCGAGAAAATAGACCATTTCAGAGCATAGAGGCGCCTGGTAGATGGGGCTCTAGCTTCTGCCATAGTGTTCAAGACACGCTCTGGGAGGTCGAAAGGCTCCCGTTGAGCGGCCACATATGCAGGGCCCATAACTCGGGCCGTGGATGCCACAGCGTGCCGTTCGCTTGAGAGAGGAGGTCCTGTCTCAAGGGAATGGGCCACGGGGCTGCTTCGAGCAGCTGGAATAACGCCGACACCCACGGCTGGTCTGAGCGTATTAGCACATGGTGTCCCCTTATGTCCGACAGGAAGAACTGACTGGCACGGTACACTGCTAGCATCTCTAGGCAGTTGATGTGCAGACCCGACTCTTCTTCAGACCAAAGACCGAAGGTCGGTTTGCCTTCGCACAGCGCTCCCTAACCCTTGTTGGAAGCGTCTGTCATGACAACCTTCCTTCTGTGCACCGTGTCTAAGATCACACCCCGCTTCAGACAGAGGGGGTCCCTCCAACGGGCCAGGGCTGATACACAGGCCCGAGTCACCGTTATGCGATGGCGACCGTGACGCCAAGCCACGGATGGAACCCTCTGCTTCAGCCAGAACTGGATGGGTCGCATGCGAAGCAGGCCCAACTGAAGTACTGGCGAAGCTGCAGCCATAAGGCCCAGCATTTTCTGGAAAGCCTTGAGCGGGTGGGCGGTCCCTTCCTTGAAGGAGGCCACGCAGCGCTGAATCGTCATGGCTCGTTCCACTGAGACAGCAGCTGTCGTCTGTACTGAGTCGATAACTGTCCCCAGAAATGACACTCGCTGGCTGGGTGACAGTATGCTCTTGGGAAAGTTGACCCTGAGCCCCAGGCAATCTAAGTGGCTGAGGAGGAGGGTCTTGTGCGATGTTGAAACTGCCTCTGACTGGGCCAGAATGACCCAGCCGTCAAGGTAGTTGAGGATGCAGATTCCCATCTGTCGCCGAGGGGAGAGAGCCGCATCCATGCATCACGTAAAAGTGCGGGGATCCAGGAACAGCCCAAACGGGAGGACCTTGTATTGATATGCCACCCCCTCGAATGCAAATCTCAATAATCGTCTGTGATGGGGGGCTACCTGGATGTGAAAGTATGCTTCTTTCAGATACAGAGACATGAACCAGTCCCCTGGGCATATTTGCAAGAGGATCTGCTTCAATGTGATCATCTTGAACGACCTTTTACCAGGGCGTGATTCAGGAGTCTGAGATCTAGAATAGGTCGCAGGCACCGTCTTTTCTGGGGACGAGGAAGTAACGGCTGTAGAAGCCTGACTCACTCTGGGTTGGAGGAACGACTTCTATGGCTCCCTTTACCAGCAGATTCATCACCTCTGCACGCAGGACCGGAGCGATCTCGCTGCGCACTGTGGTGGTGACCACACCGCTGAAGCGTGGTGGTCTTCGAGCGAATTGGAGTGAATAACCTCGTCTTATCGTAGCCATTACCCACTCTGACACACCGGGGATGGCCTGCCAGGCCTCGGCCCGTGTGGCAAGAGGTTGAATAAGCTCTAAAGACTGGCTGCATAAGGGCAGGACGCTTATGGTAGGCAGAAGAGGATATTTGCTCTCTTTTTGAAAATGTATGTATTTTATTTTGTCCGCTATCACTGCGGTTGGATGCCCGGGCGTTAGAGTGGGCCCGTGGGGAACCAATAACACACTGCCCTCTGCACCCAGCGCTGAGCGGGGTGACAAGAGTCACATTAGAGGCTGCTTATGGGGTGGTCCAGCGGTAGCGAGACTCGGGCCCCTACTCTTTCTGCCTGGCTGATCAGGAGGACTTCAGAGGCGCCGGATTCAAGGCGACCTTGGGCAGGGGTCCTTGGCGTTTCAGGAAGGGGTAGCGTCTTGCCGAGCGGGAACGCCCTCTATTCTGCCGATCCTTAGGTCGGGGCTAGGGAGTGGCCAGCATTGGCTTGGCGGACTGCTGAGTCGGCGCAGGCTTGGGGTGACTAGAAGCAGCAGAAGAGCTGGCACGTTTCGGGAGGAAGTGTCGCATCGCTTGAGACGACATCTGAGCCGCTGTAAAACGCTCCACAAAGCCCTCCACAGGTGGCCCGAACAGGCTGTTCAACGAGACCGGAGCATCGAGGAAGGGAACTTTATCCGCCTCTTTCATCTCCGTCAACGTGAGCCAAAGGTGGCGTTCCAACACTACCAGGCTGGACATCGACCGCCTGATGGCCTGGGCAGTGGCTTTGGTGGCGTGCAGGGCCAGGTTCGTCGCACTTCTCATCCTTGAGTGAAGCTGCATCGAGACCGGCCTCCTCACTGGCGAGCATTTTGGCCTAGAAGACCTGGAGCACAGTCATAGAGTGCAGCGCCGAAGCCACTTGTCCAACCGCCGAGTAGGTGCGTCCAGTGAGTGCAGACGTGGCTCTGCATGTCTTGGATGGATGGCTCGCCCTCGCTTTCCATCCGATAACCGTGGGCAGGCAGAGATGCGCGGCCACGGACTCATCCAGAGGGGGCAGGTGCTCGTATCCCTTCTCTTCAGCGCCGTCAAAGGAGGTGAGGGCGGAGGAAGCAGAAGGACGGATGCGAGATGAGTAGGGGGCGCGCCACAATATAGTGAGCTTGTCGTGGACTTCGGGGAAGAAGGGGGAAGAGCGTTGGCTGGGGGCTTGTTGGCGCCCCAGGAGAAACCACTCGTCCAGCCTGCTGCGAGACGGCTCCTCAGGTGGAGACCACTCGAGCCCGAGCTCACTGACAGCCTTAGTCATCACATGGACGAGCTCCTCGTCCGTTCTCTGTCTGGCGCTGCGTGAAGAGAACGGCGGCAAGAGGGCGGGGTCAGACACCGAGCCCGATAACTCCTCCGCGCCCGAAGCCGCCAGAGAAAGGCTGTCATCCATCTCATCGTCACTCCCACCAAACGAGATCATGTCGCTCGCAGCCGCGGAGGGACATTGATCAGGTTGAGTGAAGAAGACCAGCGAATCCTCTCTCTGCAGTGATGGCGAGGCACGCGGGCACTGAGCCGACGTGAGCTCGCTCGTCTCCGGCCGCTCGAATCCTCTGCCCCGCTGTCTTTTCCTCACAGGTCCCTGGGAGGAAAAAAATGGGAGGTTGTGAGGGGCGGAGTCACTTTCTGAAAAGAAAGCTATCCGTGAGCGCAGAGAGGCAAGACTGAAACTCTCGCAATGAGAGTAGTCAGTCCCGCTGAGCGCAGCGTCAGCGTGGGATTTCCCCAAGCATGACACGCACTCAGCGTGACCGTCATCAGCGTGCAGGGGAGTCCTGCACGTCTTACAATGACGGCGCGACATTTGAAACAACGCCATCAAAATTTGTTCTTTTGTGTCTTTTAGATAGTCGCTGGATGGCAGCAGGGGATAGACCGGGTTCTGCGAGCTGAGCGCTGCAAAAGGTCCAATCCGGCTGCTGAGGCATTTCAACGGCGAATCTCGGCGTCAGCGAAGAGTCAGCGAGGAAGAAGCTTTGTCGCTGAAGAGAAGAAATCTGAGATGCGGCGGCGAAGCGGCCGCTTATATAGCCAAAGACCCTGCCCATTTCGGCGGGCTATGGCGGGCTGCATAGCCATAGGCTCACTCAGCGCCGCCGCCGAGCCATTGGTTCGATTTTATAGCACTGCACGAACCAATGGACGTGCAGTTTCACTGCGTGATTGAAAAGGCTTCAGTTGAAGAGGAAAAAAGTGTTTTTCCCATACAAGCGTCTTACGACGCAGTACGAGTGAACATATCGACAGGGAATCAAAACCTATGTTTTATTTTGACTGTGTATCTGAAGCACGAGCTGTAAAGGCACAGCCCTATCTTGGAAAAGGTGGTGGGATAAGCAGCTAATTTGCTTTTAAAGACACGCACAAAAACAGTGTGTTTTTGCTTCTACTCAAAATGAGCATTTTCAAAATGGGATAATAAATGATCTGTGGGATATTTTTCGAGCTGAATCTTCACAGACATCTTGTAAAAAAAACAAAAAAAAAACAAAAAAAAAAAACATAATATGTTTAAAAAAAATGGGTTGAATCAATTCAATACCGATATCACGTTCTCACCAACATTTATCACGAGAACTCGTGAAGACTTTTGCAGACAGAAAACGTTCATCAGCACTTTTGTTGAAAAATTCCTCAATCAACAAATTTGGTAAGTAAATACTTTTATTTGTTGTGACACTTGTAAAAAATTACATGTGTTGTTTTAGAATAGTACAAATATGGTTTAAACTAGGGGTGCACGATAAATATCGGGGGATATTTAATGCGCATCTTGTCAGTAAAGCCGGTTCTCTAATCAGCAGTAAATTCCAACACGTGCATGATTTCACATTGAGCAGCATTTACTACACACAACGGCTCTGTGTAGTATATGCTGCTCAATGTGAAATCACACACGTGTTGGAATTTACCGCTGATTAGAGAACCGGCTTTACTGACAAGATGCGCATTAAATATCGCCCGATATTTATCGTGCACCCCTAGTTTAAACCATCGTATTTTCTAGTTGTGTTATTTTCGCAGCACTCTCAAGCCTCACAATACATGCTGTTCCACAGTATTTTCCAATTTAATGTTATATGTTATAATGTTATGTTCTTTTGTTATTCTCCCATGTGTATTGTGTTGAACTCATATGGGGAATGATAAAAATACATTTTGGTATGTATTATTTGAGCCAAGTGCTGCACTAAGGACTGTTCAGAGAAAGTGCAATGTACAACTGTAAGGATTTGGAGCACGGGAATTTTCTTCTTTTTTTTTTTTTTCTTTTTTTTTCTCATATGGTTAAGTTTTGACGTACACAAATGCACATTCAATACAATTAAGTGCACTTCTTTTTCACAAGGGCAGACATGGAAAGCAGAATCAGAATCTTCTTAGTGTCTGTACTCCTTCCTTGTCATTGTTTAGATAAGACAAGCTTTTCTTTTGTGTTTTATAGAAGAAAGGCTCACAGGATTAGAATGACACAAGACTGAATAAACGATTTTCTGAGATGAACTATTCCTTTAGCAGAATCAATGTGAAATTAAATAAATTAATAGAAATGTTTCAACAAAAATGGCTTAAACATTTCGACACCCTTTGAAACCGGCATGTTTTATGCATAATAAATCGGTGGTCATACTGCGCGTTTACAGAACCTCAGGAGGACCACTCAGTGTTTCTAACCCCAGACATGCGTTTGACTACATAAAAGCATTACATTTCTTTTCTTTCCTGTCTCCTTTTCTTTCTCTTGGATTAAATACATCAAAGACCTCCTGAAGCTTCACACGAGCATTCACTGCCTCTTACGCATATCCATGTGTTGTACATGATAAGAGCTCCTTTATAGACAGTAACTACTTTTTCTCTCACAAAATGATAACTGTCACAACCGTTAGACACAGAGAGGTGCACTTCCTGTTTCAGTGGCCTGGAGAGGGTTTTTGCTATTTTTATTTTTAACACATTACGACTGTTTCCTCCAAATGCAATTACTCTGTTTAATTAGCTCTGTATTTCTCGAACTTTACGCTTGTTTTTACCGCTAACGTTGACTTGCAACACTCTGTGAAATCTCTCTCTCAAGCACAACCACAACTAGCCACTGTTACAAACGTAACTTATGCTAATGAGAATCCAATTAGTCATTGTGCAGTTGACTGCAAAGTTTTTTCTTTTGGAAATTAATATTGAACCACTGGTGGTTATACTGTCACATAAGCAGTTATTTCAACAATAAAAGTCATGTTTCAGAAATGTTGTCAGTATTGTTTGTTTTTTTGTGTAAAAAAAAAAAAAAAGAAATTACAGCAGGGCCGAGTCTCTGAGCAGCAAACAGTGGTGATTCGTTAATGAATGAATCTGCATTTTGAACAAATCAGTGTGATTAATGATTCCGTGACCCATTCATAAATAAGGTCACTTGCTTTGTTTCTTTTGCCATTTGAATGAATGACTTACTCACTCAGCTCACTCATTAAGACAGTGACTTTATATAAATCATTTCATATTTAAATACTGAATTAAAAATAAATAAATAAATAAATAAAAATCTCATAGCATTATTTATGCAACACTAAGAACTGATTCTTCTATGTCACCTCTGCACTGCAAAGAGATTTTATTGATGATTATTTCATTTGAATGGTAACAGTCCTATACCGTGTTATTATTCTAACTGAATTTATATTTGATTATTTCATTTATATTATCATCTCAATAAACATCTCAATAAAAATTACTTAAAAAGTATTTCAGAAAATATATTCCTGTTTTTATTCATTTTTTCAATTATATATATTAATTAGTTCTATATTTACTAGCAAAACAATTTTAGTAATTTAGTAATAGTAGTTCAACTCAAATTGTGAAACTTGTGTATTAAATAAATGCAATGCACACAGACTGAAGTAGTTTAAATCTTTGGTTCTTTTAATTGTGATGATTTTGGCTCACATTTAACAAAAACCCACCAATTCACTATCTCAACAAATAAGAATATGGTGACATGTCAATCAGCTAATCAACTCAAAACACCTGCAAAGGTTTCCTGAGCCTTCAAAATGGTCTCTCAGTTTGGTTCACTAGGCTACATAATCATGGGGAAGACTGCTGATCTGACAGTTGTCCAGAAGACAATCATTGACACCCTTCACAAGGAGGGTAAGCCACAAACATTCATTGCCAAAGAAGCTGGCTGTTCACAGAGTGCTTTATCAAAGCATGTTAACAGAAAGTTGAGTGGAAGGAAAAAGTGTGGAAGAAAAAGATGCACAACCAACCGAGAGAACCACATCCTTATGAGGATTGTCAAGCAAAATCGATTCAAGAATTTGGGTGAAATTCACAAGGAATGGACTGAGGCTGGGGTCAAGGCATCAAGAGCCACCACACACAGATGTGTCAAGGAATTTGTTAAGCCACTCCTGAACCACAGACAACGTCAGAGGCGTCTTACCTGGGCTAAGGAGAAGAAGAACTGGACTGTTGCCCAGTGGTCCAAAGTTCTCTCTTCAGATGAGAGCAAGTTTTGTATTTCATTTGGAAACCAAGGTCCTAGAGTCTGGAGGAAGGGTGGAGAAGCTCATAGCCCAAGTTGCTTGAAGTGCAGTGTTAAGTTTCCACAGACTGTGATGATTTGGGGTGCAATGTCATCTGCTGGTGTTGGTCCATTGTGTTTTTTGAAAACCAAAGTCACTGCACCTGTTTACCAAGAAATTTTGGAGCACTTCATGCTTCCTTCTGCTGACCAGCTTTTTAAAGATGCTGATTTCATTTTCCAGCAGGATTTGGCACCTGCCCACACTGCCAAAAGCACCAAAAGTTGGTTAAATGACCATGGTGTTGATGTGCTTGACTGGCCAGCAAACTCACCAGACCTGAACCCCATAGAGAATCTATGGGGTATTGTCAAGAGGAAAATGAGAAACAAGAGACCAAAAAATGCAGATGAGCTGAAGGCCACTGTCAAAGAAACCTGGGCTTCCATACCACCTCAGCAGTGCCACAAACTGATCACCTCCATGCCACGCCGAATTGAGGCAGTAATTAAAGCAAAAGGAGCCCCTACCAAGTATTGAGTACATATACAGTAAATGAACATACTTTCCAGAAGGCCAACAATTCACTAAAAATGTTTTTTATCGGTCTTATGAAGTATTTTAATTTGTTGAGATAGTGAATTGGTGGGTTTTTGTTAAATGTGAGCCAAAATCATCACAATTAAAATAACCAAAGACTTAAACTACTTCAGTCTGTGTGGATTGAATTTACTTAATACACGAGTTTCACAATTTGAGTTGAATTACTGAAATAAATGAACTTTTCCACGACATTCTAATTTATTGAAATGCACCTGTGTATATATATATATATATATATATATATATATATATATATGAGTGTGTGTGTGTGTGTGTGTGTCTACACACCAAAATACACACCAAAGTTCTGTTGATTCCATGCAATGTGCTAAATTTCATTATGTAGGACTAATGTGAATTATTCATGTACTTGAAAATTATTTTTGCTGTTTTGCTGAAAATGTAGTTCTCAGCATGCTGTGCATGGGAATTAATCGAGAGAGTAAAAAATTATTTGAACTACATATTATTGCATGTGTTTTTGAGCAAGATGAGATAATGGGGGGAGACTTAGTGTTTATTGTACAATTTCACTCTACCATTCAAAAGTGTTTGAGAGAAAGGAAAGTGATTGGTGCAGATAATCTAATCTAGCAGATTGCACATTTTAGAAAATTACATTAATCGAAAGCAAAGAACTCAAGCGTACTTTATGCTTGTTACCTAGCAACACTCTCTGGTGACGTTGTGTGCACCGTTTATCATGTTAGGTCGAAGTGACGCTTAGCACTGCCATTGAAAATGGAACTGATGCCTCTCATGTAAAAGATTGAACATGCTGACAGTGATAAAAGCAGCGAAACTTCCAGAGCTGTTACATTGTTATAGGTCTGTATCTCATGACTTTGGCAATGCTGACAATCACTTTGTAAGCATAGCATTGCACATTAAAATGGAAGATTATGCACATGGTAGGGTATCATGTAAGGCTAAATAAACTGTTTGAGATTCAGAAATGTATCCAGGGTTATCTTGTTTCATGTTTCACACTGTGGATACTTTACCCAGTGTTAACAATTAATCCTGTGTATTCATAAGCTGCCGTTTCAAATAATGTTTGTATTTGCATATCTGCAGCATCATTGTCATTGACTGGACAAACGCAGCACACAATCTGTTTGTATAAAGGTTGTAGCATTGCTTATCCTTGTATTATATTGTCCTGCATTATTATCAAGTTTTCCTAAATGGACTCTTTGGACTATTAAGGATGAAACAGTCTCTTTTTTACGCCTGTTATGGAGCCGACAAAACGTGAGGTGTGCGGATCCATGTGCAAGCTTTTATTTAAAGGCATGGTCACAAAACAGATAGAGGTCAAACAATGGCAGACAAGTATAACATGGGCAAGACATAAGAGTATTCCGAGAGCACACGTGGGTCGTCGATCGGCGAACAATATCCAAAAGGCTTGACAAGAGGGGTAATCCGAGAACACGAGCAATAGTCCAGGCAGGGGCAAAAAGAGTCCAAACGGCAAGACGATAGGGCAATCAAACAATACAAAAGCAAGAGTCAAAACACGGGAAAACAGGCTAGGCAAGAACAAACTAGGAAAGGCTCCGTAGAGTAGCTATCAGCAATGACTGTGATAAACGCTAAACAATACTCTGCGACTTGAACAAGGAAGTCCATGGTTTATGTAGGGTGTGTGATTGTATGATTGGTCTCAGGTGTAAGCGTGTGATTAATGAAATGGCTGCTGGGAAATGTAGTCTGGGGTAATGTGAAACAGTCTGTGCAATGTGAGAGTCAATGTGATGGAAGAGTGACCTCTGGTGGCAAGCAGATGGAAGTCTATGGACCAGACTCATGACAACTCCAATTCACGTTTTCCATGACTATTTGAAATTTTCCTCTGAAGATGAAATTACTGTTTGTAAGCTGCATTTTTAGTTCAGCAGCATTGGTTCCAGGGAAAAAAAAGAAAAAAAAAAAAAAAGAAAGAAAATTAATGGCATTTTTACTTCTGGAACACAACTTTGGCACGTACAACATCATGTGGTGTTTCCATTTTGTAAAGTTTTTTTTTTTTTTTTTTGTAAACTTTTGCGAACAGAAAACAAGAGTCAAAACGATCCCCATTCACATGGATCTGTGAAAATGACTAAAAATGCTGCCAGGCCAGTAGTTGGCGATGTCACTTTACCTACACACATACACGTTCCTATAAACCTCATGTGCCAGAGAAATAAGCACACAGCCATCTTTCGAATTTTGTCTTTGAACTTCTGTTTTTGCTGTAGTTCTATAGCGTCATTGTTGAAGAGTGATTAGGTGAAGAAGTGGATTTACTTATTGCAGAGTTAACAAAAGTTATCATGTGCATTGTAATGTTTGAAGCAGACCAGGAAGATTTTAAAAATGAGTTGTTCATTCATAAAATTGTATGACCTTACCTTTACGCTGTAGAAATACAAACGGAAGACAGAAGACAACAAGTGCAGCACTGAAAAGGAGCGGAACTACATACTACATATACAAGGAGCGGTCTATAGACTGAGCATGTAATAAGCATGTGCATGACATCACCGTTTCACAAATTTGCATTTTTATAGTTTACACTGAGACAACTCTGGTATGGTTTTCAAAAACTTGCACTTTGAAACCCATTTTCAAAAGTTTGCATTTTTAGGCCCTCAAAACCTGGACACGTGGTAGTCGTTTAAATAAACAGCCAAAACATTTAAAAAGTTCTACGTTTTTGGTTGAAAACAGTGTCTTGTAAACACCCCCTGACACTGTATCATTTCACACTTTAAAAGTCTGGCACTGCAGTGCGGAGAGTATGACCCTGGGTAACCCCACTTCTACATTACAGTCTGAGTTTTATGTAAATTACACTAGAGAGTTTTAGAGAGCAATCTACACAATAATAATTATATACACAATAATAATTCCTTTACTTGTCAAAGTAAAAAAAAAAAAAAAAAAAAAAGAAAAAAAGAAAAGAAATGGCAAACATAAACGTTCCAGTTTGTGTTTGTTGTCCCAATGTTTATGTTAGGTTTTTTATTTATTTATTTATTTTTTTGTCTGTGTTGGCCTTTCTGTCTTCTGGCTTCAGAGCTTATTTGGTTCCTCAGCCGTACAGATACCAATTCTCTTGGTAACATGTTGGTTATGTGGAATTTCTTTAACTCAGATTTGAATAAGAGCATTTCTCTTTGTAATCCAGGACACATTTTTCTTTAGGGTCACTCTGGCCTGTCGTTTGTGTGAAATGTACTCCACTGCTTTGACAGCAATTAATGTGTTTTGGGTCACGACGGCTCCAGAGTTCAATCTACTAACTGTTTCATGGTCTTGTTGAAATGTAGTGTTTCATGTATAAGGCCAAAGGAGAGCTTCCAAAGTCTGGTTCCTGACTCGGCTTGACTTGTTAAAGCTGGTCAGGAGTGCAGCAGCATACAAGATTAATGCAGCGTGTGGTTTTTCCATGCAGACTAATCAATAATTTATATGGCTGTATATTAAGTGCTTTTCAATAGGCAGTGAAGTATGGATTCCTAGATCAGGGACATCTCTGATTTATAAAGTTTTGAATAAATCATTTCCAACTAAGGTTTGAACAGTGCTTGTTAATTTTGACAGTTGGATGTCAGAGCTCCAATTATTATTGTTTGCTCGTCTTGAGAAACAGTCTGGAAAAGTTTGAATTTCTAGTTCTACAATTTATTAAACCTCATTAAACACTCTTAGATACAAATGCATAAGCATACTATACACATATATAAACTGAATTTTATTCACTGGATTATTAAAGTAGAACTATTACTTTACTTTTATATTAGGCAACGTAAATTAACTGTAAATTGCAATAGATGCTATTTACACTGTGAAAATAGCATCTGCTATTTATTCTACTTATTGCAAATAGTAGTAATTATCTGCACCTCAGTATTATAGTACATTATAAAACCATATGCAGTAATAACGTATTGAATGTGAATTATAATTTTAATTCAAATTATTAAATGGATGCCACCTTATTGGGACAATAAATCCCTCCCTACACCTATCCTAACCCTACCCGATAGTTTGTTTTCAACTTTTTGATTATTTCCTTCATTCTTATTGAAAATAAATGTTTTTCTGATGTGATATGACATTTGAAAAGGGAGAAAAAAGTTCGGTAAAGGGTGGATTCGAACTCGGGTCGAAAAAGACTACGGCAAGCACCTTACCATCTACACTACTGTAACCGTTGTTAGATGATCGTCTTTTGTAGTGTTGACTAGCCCAAGCACACATTGGTGGGCGGAGTTAGTGTAAATAGCTTCTGCCAACAAGGCGAGCTGTTTGCACTTACTGTAAATAGACACTCAGTTTATATTATTATACACAATTTTAATTGAATTTCCAGCAGAAATAACTATGCGTTTACATGTTTCGGTCACATTTTATTTTAAGGTCCAATTCTCACTATTAACTAACTATTAACTATAACTTTTGCCCCAATAAACTCCAAATTTGCTGCTTATTAATTGTTAGTAAGGTAGTCGTTAAGTTCAAGTATGGGGTAGGATTACAGGATCTTAAATATGGTTGTGCAGAATAAGGCAAAATATGCTTTATAAGTATTTATAAAGAACAAATATGCTAGTAATATGCATGCTAGTTAACAGTAAGAATTGGTCCTTAAAATAAAGTGTTACCTATTTATTTATTTATTTATTTATTTATTTATGTATTTATTTATTTATTATTATTATTATTATTATTATTATTATTATTATTATTATTATTATTATTATTATTATTATTATTATTATTATTTATTTATTTTTTTATTTTTTTTTTTTATTAAACAGTATTGATCACCGAAAATCCAAATGGTAAATTGGTTAATCCAACTGGTAAAACTTGATTTTGTGATGATCTAAGCCAATTTTGGTGAACACTGGATGAAATATTGATAGTCATATTATGCAAAAATTCTAAGGCAAGAGGATTATTTAAGATGAAAACAGCGAGTGGACAGGCTTATAAAAATGACTCTAGCACATGGCATGGCCTAAAGCATTCCATTCATTTAAAATTAAATGAACTTAAATTTCTTATCGCAGCAGCACGAGTCCTACAGAATAAACGTTCACTCATTTGTTAAATGCATCTCTTATGCATGATGAAAGATACGGCCTGTAACAACAAGACATCGCACAGCCCCTATTATGACTTTTCCTGCTGCTTTGGAGGTTTGCTTACACTTCTCTCTTTTTAAATGCAGATCCTTGAAGGCAAAAGGCAGAATCGGTAAACCATGTTTAACTGTCATTATGAAAGGAAACACACAATGTGAAATGGATGGGCCTGCACTCTTGCTCTGGGCTCTTCTGGTGGGAGACTGTAAATGGATGAACTGTGTGCTTTTGACAGCACCAGTTTACTCTGTTTATAATGGTGAACATCTAGAGTCATGAAACCATTAACATCACGCTGTTGCGGATTCTGAGAAAATGAATACAGTATGAAAGGAGGGTGGGCTTACAGGGGGGGGGAAAGGGGGGAAGTGATGTGTGGCCAAGTACGGTGACCCATACATTGGAATTTGTGCTCTGCATTTAACCCATCCAAGTGCACACACACAGTAGTGAACATACACCTGGAGCAGTGGGCAGCCAATGCTGCGGCACCCGGGGAGCAGTTGGGGGGTTTGGTGCCTTGCTCAAGGATCTCACCTCAGTCGTGGTATTGACCTGCCGTACCTGAGACTCGAACCCACGACCTTCGGGTTACAAGTCCAACTCGCTATCCATTAGGCCACGACTGCCCCCGTCATATATGTGGACAGTCGGTCATGTATGTGGATCAAAACCCTTGTTGATCCTGAAACTGCAGTAGATTTTCTGAGTCATGGGAGTATTGAAATTCATTTCCACCTGCCATTTCCATCTGATGTTTGGGGTAAAGATAGGAACAGGTTTGTTAGATGGAAAGGTTGTTTCACTACCAACCTGCTCATCAAAATCATGGTCATCGGGTCTTACCTTTCATAACAAACTTGGCTGTAAATAGTTATGGACATTCAGCATCATGACCTTCAGCCACCGGACGTCTGACTGACCGGTGTTTTTCGGTCAACAAAGAAGAACTATTTTTCCATTTTCAAGCTCCTGGCTGAAAGGCAGTTTTAAAAAAAAAAAAAAAAAAAAAAAAAAGCTTTGTCGTGTGTTTGGCCCCATCCATCTTCCCTTCAATCCATACAGATGCCTCAGTCTTAGCAAAGAGAAAGATGCTGCTGCCATTCAACTGTAAAAACACTGTTCTTTGCATGGGAAGATGAATAGTGCTTGTCGTTTGGCCAAAGTATTTGAATCTGCTCTTGTCCTCTTTTGGTGATGTGTTACTGAGCAAACAGAACTTTCAGTGTCTTAGGTGAGTAAATTAATTTACTCACCCTCATGTCATTTCAAACCTACGGAGCCCCTTAAAGGACATGGTGCTGGGAAAAAAATCGGGGTGGGATATAAAAAAAAATTCAAATATTTTGCCTTCTCTCGCAAAACTTTTGCGTTCCCTTGAGAAACTTTGCGTTCCCTTGCAAAACTTTTGTGTTCCCTCGCAAAACTTTTGCGTTCTCTCGCAAAGATGTTTGCGCTCCCTCGCAAAACTTTTACGTTCTCTCGCAAAGATGTTTGCGTTCCCAGTAAACACATTATTAATAAAGCATTCTATTTACAGACAAGCAAATGGGTCCACAATAAAAACGCAACGAGTTTAATTAAGCATTTTCCTCCCATAGAAAACTGTTACAAGGAAAACGCTTAACGTGGCTAATGCTTTAAAACGGTGTATTGCTTTCTTATTCTGGACTCATATGCTTGTCTGTAAATATAATGCTTTATTAATAATGTGTTTACTGAGTTTGGTCTTTTAAAAACACTGATTTAATGCATTAAGCTATGCGTGTTTTCCTTGTAATGTTTTCAGTTGGAGGAAAACGCTTAACGCGTAATTCTGGACTCATCTGCTTATCTGTAAATAGAATTCTTTCTTAATAATGTGTTTACTGAGTCTTTTTAAAACACCGTTTTAATGCATTAAGCCACGTTAAGCGTTTATCACGTTAAGCGTTTTAGAATGTCCCTTTCCCTTCATATTCTGGGCATATTCTCATACTCTCTGCTTTTCTGTCCGTAATATATTTTTAATAAACAGATTTGGTCTTTTTAAATCACCGTCTTTGTCCATTAGCCTACCTTAGGCTAAGCGTTTCTATGGAAGCAATATTATTAATAAGGTTATTATTAGTAATGTTATTAGTATTGACAGCAATTATTGACAGCCCTCCAATGTCACTGTTTTAAAACATTAAGCCACATTAAGCGTTTTAGAATGTCCCAAAACCTTGCCTTGAACTAGCACTGACTGTATTTCTTTATACTTTAGTCCAAGTTCAAAATAAAACTCTATGAACCGCTGCATTGTGAACCACGGCAGCTGTATGAACCACTACAAGCAGGAAGCGTCTGTCCGAACTCAACTGGTTTTGCGAGGGAACGCAAAAATCTTTGCGAGAGAACGCAAACATCTTTGCGAGAGAACGCAAAAGTTTTGCGAGGGAACGCAAACATCTTTGCAAGAGAACGCAAAAAGTTTTGTGAGGGAACGCAATGTTTTGCGAGGGAACGCAAAGTTTCTCGAGGGAACGCAAAAGTTTTGCGAGAGAACGCAAAAAATATTTGAAAATATTTGAAAAATATTTTTTTCTCTCACCCCAATTTTTTCCACCACCATGTCCTATGAGGGGTTCCGTACAAACCCATAAGATTTTGATTAATCTTCGAAAAACAATTTATTTATTTATTTATTTATTTATATGGTTTCAGTCCCTCCATTGAAAGGTCAGGTAGGCAAAAATTAGAAGATTCAAAAAACTATAAATAATAAAAACAAATCCATCTTTATTCATTCATTCATTCATTCATGTATTTATTAAGCACCGATAAACACAACAGCAGTTGACCATAGTGCTGTACAAATAAAACAAGAACCAGGATAAAAATTAACATCAACAGACAGTTTAACATAAAAGTTTAAAAAAATAAATAAATAAATAAATAAAAAAATCAATTTAGTTTAAACTCATGGACAGAATTTGAAGCTTTCACAGAAAAAAAAAAGGTTATTCCATAGCTTTGGTCCAACTATTGCAAATGCACAATCATCTCTTGCCTTTAGCCGCGATCTAGGCTGAGACAAAGAATAGTACCCCTTCAGGAACTCGAGCTGTGTCAGAAAATGCAAGGGGTAATAGCCTTCAGCAATACCATGCTCTGAATCATATGTGTAATCAGTCCAATCGATGGGCGAGACGTCACGGGCGTGTGAAGTAACGACCAGGAAGCTTAAAAGCACGTGAGGTGCAACCAGCGTCAGTTTTCTGTCATTCAGCAAAGCTCTGTGTGTGTGTCAGTCACGATCTATGTTCTGTGAGTCTTATTTATTGTTGTCTGTCAAGTTACATCAAGCATTCAACAACGTAAAGCTCCAGCATGTCTAAAGCAAAGAAAATAAGGGTGAAAGTAGATCCTGAGAGTTTTAGAATGTAGATCCTGTTATAGACTGTGTGTTCCTCCCTGCCCACGCTACATCACGAGCGGGGATACACACAGTTTGTGCGTGGTCTGCTTGGGAGCAAAGCATGCAGAGTCGGCTCTCGAGGGGGCCGACTGCCCGCATTGTGAGCAGCTTCCACTGCGTACGCTTCGCTCCCGAAAGGCTCTCTTTGAGGAGGGAGCCTTCACCAGCATTTCTCACGGTGCTGGCCCCACTTCCGCCGAGGCGGAGCGGCAGCTGCACTCATGGGGTTCACAGCTGGATCTGGTGGAGGGAATGGAGATCGGCGAGTCCCTATCTTATTCCTCACCTGCCAGATCCACTGCCCGCTCTCTGGGATCAGAAGCCCGTTCTGCGGTTTCTTCCCCCCGGGGAGCGGGCTCGGTGCTCCTTCTATCTTCCTCTGAGGAGATTGATGTAGAGAACGTTGAAGATTCGCCCCGTCAGTCTCCCCAGTAGGAGGGGCTATTAGAGGTAGTTACTCGTGCGGTAGCCAAGTTAAACATCGATTGGCCCGCCAAGAAACAGGCTGAAGCACAGGAAAGCAAACTCGATGAACGCTATCTGCATACTAAGCTGCTACCTCTACACCAGAGCCTGCCTTTTTTTCCCGATCTCCACACCGAGGTGTCAAGATCGTGGAAGAAACCATTCACAGCCCGCTGATTCATTCCCGCCTCTGATTACTATGGCAATGTGGCCGGGCTGGGTGAATGCAGTTACAGAGCGATGCCCTGGGTAGAGCAGATGCTTGCGAGCTATCTGTCCCTCGACGCGGCATCGTCTCTGAAGGCTCTGGTCTTGCCCTCCAAGCCGCTGCCAACCACTTCAGCGCTGGTGGGCAAGGGGTACACGGCAGCAGGTCATGCTGGTGCGTGTCTGCACGCTATGTCGGTGTTATAGGCGTACCAAGCCGACCTGCTAAAAGAGCTAGATGAAGGCGAGCAAGTGAAATCAGATGACATTTCAGAACTTAGGAGAACCGCTGATCTAGCTCTCCGGAGAAGCATTTGTGGTTGACCCTGTCCGATATGAAAGAGAAGGACAGCGTTTTCCTCATGGACGCCCCCGCTTGCGCCTTCTGGTCAGTCCGGCGATGCCATCAATTTCGTCGTCGACAGATATCAGGAGGCTTGTAAACAGGCGGCGTTTCAGCGGTTTCTCCCTCGCTGTTCTAGCCAAGCGGTCCTGACGTTCATAAGCCCAGGACTGCTGAGAGCAGGTCCTACTGGGGAAGAGCAGGGTGCACCGCATTACACGGTCTCTCCTCAGCACCCTCAGGAGATCGTTCTGCCAACCTTGCCAGTGTTCCAGGGCGCAGCGGTCTCCAGCGTGTATTTCTCTCAGTATTTTCCACCCGGGAACGTAACAGAGCTGAGAGCCTCGCCACCCCTTCGGGGGTCTCTCGGGCAGCTAGTTCGGCCATCTCCTGCCGGTCCTCCGCTTCAGGGCACCAAGTTAGCGGCTCCAAGCACACCGGAGGCCAGTCTCGAGAGACTGGTTCCCTTAGTAGATTGTTTAGGAGCGTGGAAACTACTGCCAAATATATCTCGTTGGGTCTAACAAACTGTAGAAAGAGGCTATCGCATTCAGTATCACGCCTTTCAAAGGGATTTTTCTCACATTAGTGGGCCCCGAGAAGGCTCTGGTATTAGAACAAGAAGTGAATACTGTCTTGAGGAAGGAGGCCATTGAGGTGGTCCCTCCTCTCGACAGAGAGTCCAGGTTCTACAGTCAGTACTTCATTGTTCCAAAAAAAGGATGGGGGGGTTGCGTCCAATTTTAGATCTGCGTCTATTGAACCGCTTAGTCATGCGTCTGAAGTTCAAAATGCTCACTGTCAAACAGGTCGTCTCTCAGATCAGGTCCGAGGACTGGTTTGTCACGATAGATCTAAAAGACGCTTATTTCCATATCTCCATCCTTCCCAGTCACAGGAAGATCCTGAGGTTTGCTTTCTGGGCCAAAGCTTACCAATATTGGGTTCTTCCCTCTCACCCCGTACTTTCACGAAGTGTGTGGATGCTGCTCTGTCTCCTTTGCGACTCCAGGGCATCCGCATACTCAATTACATCGACGATTGGTTGATTTTAGTTCAATCAGAGCAGATGGCGGTTCGGCAATGAGATGTTGTTCTTGCTCATATGAAAGAGTTGGGGTTAAGACTAAACACCAAGGAAAGTATGCTTTCTCCATTACAGAGGCGATCGAGTCGATCCTCACTGCAATCGTAAGAGTCAGAGAAAGCCGGTCACTTACTGTCAAACAGTTTCAGAAACTGCTGGGTCTGATGGCAGCTGTGTCCAGCGTGATACCTTTTGGCCTGCTGTGCATGAGACCCCTACAGTGGTGGCTCAAGACCAAGGGGTTCTCCCTAAGGGGAAACCAGCTTTGCATGATCAAGGTCACGCGGTGATGCCTACGTGCCTTAGACATGTGGAGGAAACCTTGGTTCTTATCCCCCTGGTGTCGGCTGTCTTGCCGGCGAGACAAGCAAATTTTTTTTCTTATCAGTGTGAAAGACACTAAAAATACTTCGTCGATTTTGGTCATACAGATAAGTGTTATACATCAATTGAAACTTTGAAGTGTCTTTTTTATTCGGGTACACTCACAATAAAAACAAAATGTTGTGGTTTTGGAAAATAAAGAAAACAAACAGGGTGCGCTCTCTGTCTTCTTCGTGTCCGCGAGCTGCTTTTAGAAACGCGTCAATAAAATGAACTGTAACTTGGCGAAATCTCAACACAGAGACATGGGAGTTATATCTATAGAAAGCTTGAAGTGTCTACTTTTAAATGAAGTATGTCTTATCGAAAACAAATATTCTGTGATAAAGTAATCGGTATGAAACCAACACGATGTTCAGTCTTTCCCGTCTAACTCATTATCTTTAATGCAATCCCGCCCCCTCGCAGCTCGCTCCGTTCATATGTAAATATCCACGTGAGACACGTGCGCATGGAAACGCCCAACATAAACAAAGCACGAGGAGATCATTCATCGCGGCTACTGTTCGTTTCTGCAAGAAGAAGGCTGGATTTCCCTCAAAAGAAGAACAAGATTTCATCCAGTAGAGGAGATCAATCTGATGAGTAAGTAATGTTTCTTTTTTGCATTAGTTAACGTGTTATTGTGACATAAACTTGAACAGATTTATGAGTTGGGTTGTTCCCAAACTACAATATGATGAATGCTATGCATTTAAGAATGTTTAGACCAAGATTATTATTAACACTCTGTTCACAAATAGATTTTAATAGCGTGCTAAACAAAAATAATTAGTTTTTTTCAGATATAAAATACGCTTTTATAGAACAAAGTACATCCTTTTATAGTACAAAGTATGCGTGAGTCTATGGCTACAGACTCATATCATAGGCTACTATAAAATCATACATACTAGGCTATATGACTACAAAATCATAGTTGGGTTTTTCCCAAACTATAATTCCTGACTACAATGTTTGAAACTGAGTAAAACATTTTGAATAATGAATGAATGAATGATGCATTTACATATAGGCAATTCATTTTATTTAAATTTCTTATGGCGCGATGATGTTTTCATGCTCTATATAAAACAATAAAAGTAATATGAGTGTATACTGTAACATGATCAATGCTACGAGGCTAAGTATGTTTAGAACATGTTTATTATTAATAGCCGACTCTGCTCAAAAATAGATTTTAATAACATGCTAAACAATAATAAGTAGTTTCTCAGATATAAAATGTCTTTTTTTAATGATAGTACAAAGCATGCGTAAGTCTATGGCTACAAAACCTACAGATGCCCCTGATATTAACATGCTCACAAATGTTTTTTTTTTTTTTTTTTTTTTTTATTGGTTGTTTGTGTTTTATTGAATCAGATACCTGCACCACAGATGAATCCTGATGTCTCTTCAAACTGTTTTCCTCTGAGAGCGCTGTACCTACATCAGATGTTCAACTACACTGATATTCTATGGTAAAACAAGCTCCTTGACTACTGATTATGTTTTTTCTTCTTGAATCCATGGAAAGAAGCAGAAACACTTAAATAACATGTAAATATCAGGTATGATTTACTTGTTTCACTTGTTGGACAGAATCTGTTGCAGGAATGACTCAAAGTCTGTTCACATCTCTGTGGTTAGATCAGTGTGCACAATGTGTCTTTGACCTTCATTATGTATGTTTTGATTATACTGTGTTGTAAATAAAATACAAATAATTTAAAAAAAACAAACAAAAAAAAACATTTTTTTCAATCTCCTCACATTCTCTCTTACCTGCCTCAACGTCACAATCACACTGATGGGCCATTAGGGGCGGGCCCTTTGTCTCTCAGGTGAGCATCACTTAATATTCAGGGCCATTGCCACTCCCTCACATATTGGCTTTCAATCACAAAACATGTCTTTAAAAATTTAAATCAATGAATGAGTAAGCAGAATGATTTTCACATAATTCTGAAGTAAATATTCTAGCCTACAAGAGCTATTTAGTGTGGGTTTTACGGCCTTATTTCAGCTACATTTTTTTTCCCAAAACTTACTAACCACGCATAATATTTTTTTTCTAAAAAATGCAAACATGTACATCCATCAGGGTCACATATTATTGTAGCACAGTTTGTGCTGAATACAAAAAAAAAAAAAATACATGTTGGTCAATAGAATGTTATAAGTATCTGAAATAAGCACAAATATCAGGGCATGTCAAAACATCTCAAGGGCCCCAAAATCACCTCAGACCCCAGAGGGTTATCTCAGGGCCCGGTGCTGGGAGCTCTTTTTCACGTAACGCTAGCAACGGACGCGTCCCTCACCAGTTAGGGAGCGGTCATGAGTGGCCACCCTGCCCGCGGTCTGCCATCTCACGTGGCACATCAACTGCTTGGAGATGCCGGCCATGTTTTGAGCACTGAAACACTTCCTTCCAGACCAAAGAGATCGCCATGTGTTGGTGTGCGCCGACAACACAGCAGTGGTCTTTTATTTCAACCATCAGGGAGATCTGCGTTCACACCCCTTGTACAAGCTGGCGCACTAGATCCTTGTGTGGTCCCAGGACAAGCTCATCTCACTAAGAGCAGTTCATATTCCTGGGCATCTCAATATGGGAGCAGACATCCTGTCGAGGCAGGGGCCGAGGCCCAGGGAATGGATGCTTCACCCCGAGGTGGTGAAGCAGATATGGAGAGTTTTTGGCCAGGCTCAGGTGGATCTGTTTGTGACCTGTCAGACATCGCACTGCCCCCTCTGGTTCTCTCTGACTCATCCAGTTCCACAGGGGCTGGATGCTATGGTACAGACTTGGCCGAGGCTTCGTCTGTAAGCCTTCCTCCCGATCGCTTTGCTCCAAGGAGTTCTAGAAAGAGTGCGCTGGAACGGGGTCTGTTTGCTGCTAGTAGCCCCATTCTGGCCAGGCCGAGTATGGTTCTCGGACCTGATTTCTCTCCTCGACGGCTCTCCATGGGAGATTCCCATCAGAAGGGATCTCCTCTCAAAAGCGGAGGGTATGATCCTTCAACCCCGCCCGGAGTTGTGGAAGCTGTGAGTGTAGCCCCCGAGGGGGCACAGCTCATAGCCTCTGGTCTCTCAACCGAGGTTGTTGAGACCATCCTCCAATCTAGAGCTCCCTCAATGAGCAAACTGTATGCCCTGAAGTGGAGACTCTTCATTTCATGGTGTGGAGACCGCCAGCTTGACCCAGTTAACTTCCCGATTGGTACAGTACTGGAGTACTTGCAGGCCTGTTTCTCCACAGGGTTAACCCACTCCACCCTGAAGGTCTACGTGGCGGCTATAGCAGCCTACCACGCCCCTCTTGGTGGTCAGTCAGTGGGAAAGGACCCCTAGTTACACGTTAACACTGCGGTGTGATGAGGCTGAGGTCTTAGGTACGATCTTGTGTCCCTCCTTGGGACCTTGCTGTGGTTCTAGAAGCTCTCTGTAGGCCTCCCTTTGAGCCTATCGAGGAGATATCAGATCGTCTTCTTACGTTAAAGACTGTTTCTCTAGGCAATATCTTCTCTAAAGAGGGTTGGGGATCTGCAGGCCCTCTCAGTGGCCCCTTCCTATCTCGACTTTGCACTTGGTCTGTCCAAAGCTTTTCTGTACCCTCGAGCGGGGTATGTCCCTAAGGTCCGCTCCTCTACACTACGGCCTGTCGTACTTCAGGCGTTCTATCCTCCTCCCTTCAGGGAGCCCGACCAGCAGAGAGCTTTATTTTATGTGTCCAGTGCAAGCACTGGACGCATACGTCCACAGAGCTGCCCTGTGGAGAAGGGCGGACCAACTGCTTGTTTGCTATGGTCCCCCTAAGAGAGGTCATCCTGCTTCCAAGCAGACCCTTAGCCGGTGGATAGTTGATGCCATTACTGTTGCCTATGAGTCCTCTCCCCTCACCACTGGGGGTCAAGGCTCACTCAACAAGAAGTGTGGTGGCCTCCAAGGTCTTTCTGGCAGGTGTCCCTATGAAGGACATCTGCAACGCTGCGGGATGGTCTACACCCCTCATGTTCGTCAGGTTCTATGACCTAGATTTGCGAGCCAATCCAGGCTCTTCTGTTCTCTTGCCATAGCTGTGCTCTTCCACATTAGGCAGGGATTTGCAAGTCTGGCGGCGTGGACATTTCGTTCTCATAGTGTTTTCCGACGCAGCTCGAGTTCCTGAAGGGGAACGTCCCAGGTTATGTATGTAACCATGGTTCCCCGAGGCAACGAGATGCTGCGTCTCAGGGCCATACTTCCGGCATCCCTACTAGAGCTTGTTTCATTCCTAGAAGCTGACGCAGGTTGCACCTCACGTGCTTTTAAGCTTCCTGGTCGTTACGTCAACCGCCTGTGACATCTCACCCATCGATTGGACTGTTTACACATATGATTCAGAGCATGGTATCGCTGAAGGTGTTCCCCTAGCATTTTCCGATGCAGCGTCTCGTTCCCTCTTGGAAATATGTTCACGTTTGCGAGCTCCAGTTAAAAACCTGGCTGCAGCATTTTGAACCATCTGGAGTCGTGATATAGAAGACTTGGGTAAATCAACACAGAAAGAATTGCAGTAATCCAAACGTGATAAAACTAGGGCATCTTAACTGAGCACTTTAATCCGGTGTAAATATAAATACATAGAGCACTTCTCATAGCAACATGTTCCCTCTCAGTCGTCACGTCGGTAATGACCGACTTTGGGATCTAGCTTAGAGAGATCAATCCACTTCGTGTGTAAACTAAACGAGCCAATGCACATTGGCATGCGATAATTGCATCCAGCTGCCGCTGATCACAGCATGAGTATAAGTAGGCAGCAGGTGCAACGCATATTCAGCTTTTCACTTCAGAGCCGAGCGGTTCATCATTCTGCTCCTGACCTTCTACCGAGTGTCTGCGAGTTGATCACGTTCAACCTCATTCGGGAAGGATGGGGCTTCCGCACCTGAGACAGATGACCCCCAAGTAGAACGGATACGTTTCCCAGTGTTATCCAATTTCACTGAGTGGGTAGTGCTATGACAACAGTGACTGGCCTTCTTGTTACAAACCTGGCCTGCACCAGAGTAGGATGCAGGAGGCTCACACAAGACACTGGAAGGGGCAGTATCCGTGACACTTTAGTAGGGATCCCAAAGTCGGCCATTACCGACATGACCTCGAGAGTGACCGACTGAGAGTGAACGTCTCGGTTACGTATGTAACTCTCGTTCCCTGAAGGAGGGAATGGAGACATCACGTCCCGTTGCCACGGCTCCTGTACCACCGCTGAGCGGCCAGGTCACTGGCTCGGCTCCTCAGCGAAAACCTGAATATGCATTGCACCTGCTGCCTACTTATACTCACACTGTGATCAGCAGCAGCTGGATGCAATCATCGCATGTCAATGTGCATTGGCTCATTTAGTTTACGCTCGAAGTGGATTGGTCTCTCTAAGCTAGATCCCAAAGTCGGTCATTACCGACGTGATGTCTCCGTTCCCTCCTTCAGGGAACGAGAGTTACATATGTAACCGAGACGTTCTCATTCTCGACTTGTCACATATGGACACTTGGTCGGGACACCTTGGCGTCACTTTTTAATGCACTGTGTGCCCATTTAGCCTCTTTTTTTTCACAGATGCATATACTGATGCAAAGGGCATGAGAAATGATATATTTATGTGAGGAACAAACCTCTAAGCGATCAGTCTCCAGCCGTAACACTCAAATCACAAACACAATCAAAACTGCTGCCTGAAGATGCGTTATGTCAGCTTTGTGAAATGTAATTGGCTCTCGTTTGGCTTGTGACCAACTGCGTCATGCTATAGCCAATATATGGCTGCATATTAAATGCTTTGCAATAGACAGTGGAGTATTGATTACTATATCAGAGACATCTCTGATTTAAAAAGTTTTAAACGAGCATAAAACTCTTGAATTAATTATTGTCAACCAAAGTTTGAAAAGTGCTTGTTAATTTAGACAGTTGGATTTCAGAGCTCCAATTATTATTGTTTGTTTGACTTTGGAAACGGTGTGGAAAAGTTTGAATTTCTAGTTCTATATTTCATTGAAACCTTATTATATTGAAGCCTCAGATATAAATGCATCGGCACACTATACACATACATGTGTCTTTTATGCATGATGAAAGATACGACCTGTAACAACAAGACATCACACAGACCCTATTATGACTTTTGCCGCTGCTTTGGAGGTTTGCTTACACTCCTCTCTTTTTAAATGCAGATCCTTGAAGGCAAAAGGCAGAATCTGTAAAATATGTTTGACTGTCATTATGAAAGGAAACTCTGTGAAATGGATGGACCTGCACTCTAGTTCTGGGTACTTCTGGTGGGAGACTGTAAATGGATGAACCGTGTGCTTTTGACAGCACCAGTTTACTCTATTTATGATGGTGAACAGCTAGAGTCATGAAACCATTAACATCACACTTTTGCGGTTTCTGAGAAAGTGAATGTACAGTATGAAGGGGGGATGGGCTTACAGTGGGTCATGTACAACACGTGGATCAAAACCCTTGCTAATCCTGAAACTGCAGTAGATTTGCTGAGTCATGGGGGTCTTGAACTTTCATTTCCACCTATCATTTCCATCTGATATTTGGGGTAGGGATAGGAACATATTTGTTAGATGGAAAGGTTGTTTCACTACCAACCTGCTAATCAAAATCATGGTCATCGGGTTTTACCTTTCATAACAAACTTGGCTGTAAACTGTAAATGGTCATGGACATTCAGCATCATGACCTTCGGCCACTGGATGTCTGACTGACCTGTGTGTTTTTGGTCAACAGAAGAAAACTATCCTTCCATTTTCAAGCTCCTGGCTGAAAGGCAGTTTAAAAAAAAAAAAAAAAAAAAAAAAAAAAACCTTTGCTGTGTGTTTGGCCCAATCCATCTTCCCTTCAATCCAGACAGATGCCTCAGTCTCAGCAAAGAGAAAGATTCTGCTGCCGTTCTACTGTAAAAAAAAAAAAAAAAAAAAAAAAAAACATAAACAAAAAAAACACACTGTTCTTTGCATTGGAAGATGAATAGTGCTTGTCGTTTTGCCAAAATGTTTGAATCTGCTATTTTTTTATAATATATTTTCCAGTTTTTACCTGTCTCGGCAATTATTCCTTTAAACAGTTGGGTTTGTCTTAAGTGAAGTGAACATAAACAGAAAGAAATTGGATATGCATTATTATTTTAGATCTGTGTATCAGGTCTTAAAGGAACAACAGCCTATAAATACCTTCTGCTGTCTGTGTCATTATGCTGTCTGTGTCATATGTTAATCAAACAAAACACAACTTTAACGTGTTGTGTTAACCACTGTTTATTACATTTTCTTCTGGGAACAGTAGTATAAAACAAAAAGCAGCTGTGCAAATTTAGAACCCACCCCCTGGTAGACTTAAAAAAATAATCAATCAATCAATAAATAAATAAATAAACGAACAAACGAACGAACGAACGAACGAACAAATAAATGAATAATAAAAATGAATTAATTGCATTAATAGATAAATAAAAAACAATAAAATATTTTTTACAAAGATTTTAGAAAAGATGACACAACATTAAAAGCTGAATGCCATAAATTTAGTTTTCACATTAGATCCATGTATATGAGAAGTTGAGAGTTCCATTGAGATGATGTCCAACAAATACACAGTCCAGGTTCGTCTGTCCATTGTGTGAGGAGGATTCCAACGGTTGACTAGCATTTTTTATTTTTTATTTTTTTTGCTGCTGTGAGAGCAGCTAACAGTAAACAACTTTGTTGGACGGACAAGGTGAAGTCCCAGAAGTCATTCATGAAAAAATGGCCAAAAAGGTGAGAGAGAGGGGCACTCCCAAAAAAAATTCAAAAATGTGCCTAAAGATCCTTGCGAACAGAAAAATTACACTTAGGAGAAGATGACAGATTCATATAAAAACGTTTCATTAGAGTCAAGTAAACCCTATGCAGCAGTAAAAAGTAAAAAGAGTAAAAAGAGTGGAAGGCGATATTAATGTCTTTTGGGTCTGTCATAATGAGCTCTGATTGTGATTTCACTGCTGAAATATTAGCAAACTTTTCACTGTTGCATAATCTTAGAGCTAAAAGTGGCTTGGTCTACTCCCTTGAAAATAGTAATTCTTCCTGGATCTTTGAATCAGGAAATTATGCCCTGGATCTCAGTAATGAATTGAGTTTGGACCTAATCACAATGATTTTACTGAGTGTATTGTCTGAGAAACAACGTTGATTATCTCTAGTCAGATTCTGGAGCTTTGATTCCAGTTCAGCTATCTTTTTGTGTCGGTTTCTGAAGGAAAGAGGCATATGAAATTGAATTATTCCTTATGAATCCAACTGCATTCCGAAGTGTTCACGGATCATCCACTGAACCTTGGTTAATTTCAGTAAACTCAACAAATTTATTTCTGAATTGACTGCAAAAGTTTTCGTCCTGTAACAATTTATGGTTAAATCGCCATCGCCAAGCTTGAGAGTGTGATTCCTTTGGTCCAGATCTATCTAGGATATGTGACATTACAGAATTCGTATTTGCACCCAATACAATTTCAAAATCCGAAAATTTCAAGAGATAGGTTGACAAAACAGAGAAAAGAGTAGTGTCAGGAGTACAAGGGGCATACACTGAAAGAAATACAATATTCCTATTCTCCACTATTGTTTTTATATGAGTTATTCTATCATCTGTATCACAACCTTTATCTAAAATAGTAATATTTAAAGTCCTCTGCACCAATATTAGGACACTCTTGGTTTTAGTATACGAAGATGAATGAGATACCACTTCATAAAACTTATTATTACACCTGCATATATCCTCCTCTTTCAAACAGGATTCTTGAACTAACACTATATCAATCTTTCTTCTTCGCAAACAATCCAGAAAACCTGTACGTTTGTGAGGGCCATTTAGGCCATTAATATTATAACTCAGAATATTAAGGTCAGTCATAGGTATCGAACATAATTACTGCATAAGACAAAATACAAGTTTGAAAATAAAACCAGTTGAGTCTACCATTAAACCACCCCCACCCCCATCCTTCCCGTCACTATTCAAAAAAAAAAACATAAACACATTCCCATGAACTATGGCAGATCAAACCAAGAACAAACCTCGATCTGCCAACACCCCTTAGTATCATCCGTGGTGTCAACAAAAACTTGCACATTACTGAAGCACCAACATTGGCCCCATAGTCACATACTGACTAGGTAATATCTCTTTATATATATATAAAAAAGGAGAGAGACGGAATACAACTGACACATAAATAAAATAACATCATAATCAGTAAGCAATACTGTATGCACAATGAAAGCTTCTAGTAACTATGAATTAAGAAGTGAACATTAAAGTGAACAGTGAAAGACACAGTCACCTAACCATTAAGAGCATCTCTTCTCCGATTAGACAGCAAATGTCCAGCTGAAACTCACTGAGAGTTGGTGGATGAATGGGATCTGAGAAAAACTCTTGCTTCTTCAGGGGAGTATAGCATTTTAGGTTCACCTTGATTGAGAACGACCTTCAGCGTTGCAGGATAAAGAAGAAAATTCTGGATGCCAGCTTCTCTTATTTCCTTCCTAAGTGATGCAAATGCACTTCTATTTGCGGTTACTGGAGAAAAATCTGGAAAGGAAGACAGTCTGATCTTTTCACCGGGGTGTGAAGTCTGGCGGCTCGCAAAATGAGCTCCCTGTCCGTGTACCGCAACAGTTTAAAGATGAAAACCCGTGGTTTAGCGCGATCTGAAGAGAGCCTTGTATACACACGATGCACTCACTCCACTTCAATCTCTTTGCCCGCCAGAGACGGGAGCCACGTCAGTAGCGATCTTTTCAAAAAGCCCATAGGGTCATCCTTTCCGGAACCTTCAGGCAATCCAACCAGACGCAGATTGCTGCGCCTATTGCGATCCTGTAAGTCCGCAACCTGTTGCTCGAGCGCGGCTACTCGCCTATCGTGATCTGCGACAACTTTCTTTTGTTCTCTCATCCCCCCTGTAAGAAGATTCAATTTAGAGCATAGCGACTGAAGAACTGACATGTGAGAAGCAAACTCGTTCAGTTCTTAGAATGTCTTAGAATGTCCTCAAAGTGTGTAACAGTGTTCGCCATCTTGTCCACTATCGCTCGCGGTCGGTGGCTTGGATTTCTTAATCGGAGAAGCCGACGGAGACAACTCCTGCTGTTTCCGATTGTATGCCATCAGGGACAGAGATGGGAAGTAATGAATACTTCGTTACTGTACTTAAGCAGATTTTTCTGGTATCTGTACTTTACTTCACTATTTATTTTTCTGACTACTTTTTACTTTTACTCCTTACATTTTTACACAAATATCTGTACTTTCTACTTCTTACATTTTCAAACCAGGCTCGTTACTTTAGTTTTGGTGGATCACCATTCGATAAGAAATCTATAATAAATCATGAATCGGTCAGTCTTGACTGGCAACGCGATTCGGCTCGCGCGCACTCCGCATCTACGCCTATCGGTTTCTATCAGAGTAATCAATGCAAGAGACTCGAGAATGGAGTGGATCAGAGAGGCAAAACTATTGACCTGTTCATGACTTCAAGTGCAGGTCAGTTTCAGCTGTAAGTAGGCTGTAGTTTTGTGTTTGTTTACTTAGTTAAGAATTAAACAGCTAGCAAATCTTAGCAGTAGCAGCCAGATGATTAATAATAGTCTACTGTAAACTAAACTAAATTACTATCATCACTCAAAATACTGTATGATAAAGAACATCATCTACTGTAAAGTTACAGTAGTAATTTAGCAAACATGTTATTAAAACATTATTTTAAAATACGTTTAGAGTTAGGGAGCTAGGGCAGATAACAACACAACCCTTAGAAAAATTCAAACCAAAAACCATGGTTACTAGTTAAACCATGGTAAAAACAAATTAACCATGGTTTTTGCTACACTAACCATAGTCTAACCATGAAATGTGTAGTAAAACTATGGTTGTAAATTAAAACTGATTGTAATCAATCTGAGAAAAAAAAAAAAAAAAACAACTTTACTATAATTTAAACTTTACTTTACTCAATAAATTAGAATGTCGTGGAAAAGTTCATTTATTTCAGTAATTCAACTCAAATTGTGAAACTCATGTATTAAATAAATTCAATGCACACAGACTGAAGTAGTTTAAGTCTTCGGTTCTTTTAATTGTGATGATTTTGGATCACATTTAACAAAAACCCACCAATTCACTATCTCAAAAAATTAGAATATGGTGACATGCCAATCAGCTAATCAACTCAAAACACCTGCAAAGGTCAATAAATTAGAATACTTCATAAGACCAATTTAAAAAAAAGAAAAAGAAAAAAAAAAAAAAAAACATTTTTAGTGAATTGTTGGCCTTCTGGAAAGTATGTTCATTTACTGTATATGTACTCAATACTTGATAGGGGCTCCTTTTGCTTTAATTACTGCCTCAATTCGGCGTGGCATGGAGGTGATCAGTCTGTGCCACTGCTGAGGTGGTATGGAAGCCCAGGTTTCTTTGACAGTGGCCTTCAGCTCATCTGCATTTTATGGTCTCTTGTTTCTCATTTTCCTCTTGACAATACCCCATAGATTCTCTATGGGGTTTAAGTCTGGTGAGTTTGCTGGCCAGTCAAGTACACCAACACCATGGTCATTTAACCAACTTTCGGTGCTTTTGGCAGTGTGGGCAGGTGCCAAATCCTGCTGGAAAAGGAAATCAGCATCTTTAAAAAAAAACTGGTCAGCAGAAAGAAGCATGAAGTGCTCCAAAATTTCTTGGTAAACGGGTGCAGTGAATTTGGTTTTCAAAAAACACAATGGACCAACACCAGCAGATGACATTGCACCCCAAATCATCACAGACTGTGGAAACTTAACCCTGGACTTCAAGCAACTTGGGCTATGAGCTTCTCTACCCTTACTCCAGACTCTAGGACCTTGGTTTCCAAATGAAATACAAAACTTCCTCTCATCTGAAAAGAGGACTTTGGACCACTGGGCAACAGTCCAGTTCTTCTTCTCCTTAGCCCAGGTAAGATGCCTCCGACATTGTCTGTGGTTCAGGAGTGGCTTAACAAGAGGAATACAACAATTGTAGCCAAATTCCTTGACACGTCTGTGTGTGGTGGCTCTTGATGCCTTGACCCCAGCCTCAGTCCATTCCTTGTGAAGTTCACCCAAATTCTTGAATCGATTTTGCTTGATAATCCTCATACGGCTGCGGTTCTCTCGGTTGGTTGTGCATATTTTTCTTCCACACTTTTTCCTTCCACTCAACTTTCTATTAACATGCTTGGATACAGCACTCTGTGAACAGCCAGCTTCTTTGGCAATGAATGTTTGTGGCTTACCCTCCTTGTGAAGGGTGTCAATGATTGTCTTCTGGACAACTGTCAGATCAGCAGTCTTCCCCATGATTGTGTAGCCTAGTGAACCAAACTGAGAGGCCATTTTGAAGGCTCAGGAAACCTTTGCAGGTGTTTTGAGTTGATTAGCTGATTGGCATGTCACCATATTCTAATTTGTTGAGATAGTGAATTGGTGGGTTTTTGTTAAATGTAAGCCAAAATCATCACAATTAAAAGAACCAAAGGCTTAAACTACTTCAGTCTGTGTGCATTGAATTTATTTAACACACGAGTTTCACAATTTGAGTTGAATTACTGAAATAAATGAACTTTTCCACGACATTCTAATTTATTGAGATGCACCTGTATATTTAAGTTTCACTCTGATCCTCATATAAAAATATGATATTGTGTGGATGACGTACAAGAACCAGTGAGGTTTGTTCTAACATCTGATGCATACACAAGCTTCTATGTTTATCATATGTGATGTGCTGTATGTATGTGTATATATATATGAATAAAAGCCTAAATTAAATCCAACCCAGGCTCATACGAGCCTCTATATTCATTTCTGCAACACCATAATGACGTACCTTACTGCATGTTTTGCAGCAATTTCAAAGTGAAATGTCCAGAGAGTGGCGCTAAAACACATCAATACGTGACCGTGGCAAGTTTTATTATGTTCGTACAGGCACGTATTGCTGCGTATTTATTACGCTGCTTGAGGTACGTACAGTATTGCGGCTGCTCAGAATTCAAATATCCAAGCAGTGTCGCTAAAGGTTAATACTCCATCGTGCTGGAAATATCCCCTTCACCAAACCCAACCCTAAACCTACCCAATAGTGTTAACAAATGCAAGAAGTGATATAAAAACACATTTGTTGACGCAGCCATCCTCTTTTAACTACCTTATGCGGATTTGAGCTGATTTGTCGAATCGTAGTTTCACAAGGTTTGTACCGGAGCTCTTCATCACTCAAGTGCAATGCGTATCGCGTGAGCTACTGAACAAACCTACTGAATTAGTAAACTCATGCATATGAACCTGTATATGTGACGACAATCTTCAAAAGTATCACTTTTCAAATTATGCAGGATGTTAAAATTGTTTTGAAGTCATTACATAATATTCTGTAAGTAATTATGTGAAAATTGGACATTATTAATTAAAACTTTGTACCTGTAAATCACACTTTGTGTGAAAAGAAATAAAAGTTGTCAGAGTTTTACTGCCTCTAGTGTTCATTTCAACTGGAAACTGCAGTGATTTGTACATATAGGCATGTATTTATGGTGTTGCAGAAATGTATATAGAGGCATGTATTTCCAGTGACCCTAGGTTGACTAAATCTGCTCATCTCTTGGATTAAACTGCTCAATATATGGATTCATTTTATGATGCCTTTTTGACCTTTTTGGATCTTTCACTTTTCTTTACCTAAACTTTGAGTGGAGGGACAGAAACTGTCAGATTTACTTTGTGTTTTGATGTCTTTTGGGTTTAGAACAACATGAGGGTGAGTAAATGATAACAGAAGTATCATTTTTGCGTGGCCTATCCCTTTAAAACTTCTAATACTTGGCTGTGTTGTGAATTGTGTGTACATAAAAATGTAAGAGGACTAACTAAATTTGTTAGTAGTGCATATAGTGTCAAACAGCTAAAAGGTGGCTTGGTCACATATGGTAACATATTTGGCAAGGGGGCGGTGCTCTTTTCTGGCCACCCTACTGCGGCGTCTCCAGCTCACTTGCCAAGTTCATGGGCTGAAGCATAACTCAAGCCAAAGACACATTCTCATTAATTCTGCTCCACTGATGCAGAGAATATTTCATTAACGACTCAGTCAACACAGGTCAATGACGAACCATATTTGGATAGCAGTCGTATCATTTTTCGAATGACTGTCTCGTGCATATATAGAAAGTGCAATGTATTTAATAAATATTGTATGCATGCATTATTATATACATATTTGTGTGCAGCACACTGTATTGGGGTGAGCGAGGACAGACACAGTGGATTTGGCATCAGGCCTTTTGTTGTATTTATGCTGTAATTAATTATGGCAAAGCTGCTTGTTTTCAGAATGTTGTATTTACAGGAATATGAGGTATTGTGATTCCTTGATTTTTAATTTTTATTTATGTATTAATTTCATTTTGATTTAGACTGTGATTGTGATTGTTTTTATAATAATAATAATAATTTTATTATAAATTTAGATTTTATCAATTTATTGTATTAATAATAAATTTAGATTAGTATTCTATATAATAATAATAATAAAAAAATAAAATAATAATAATAATAATAATAATAAATTTAGATACTAATTAAGAGTTTACTAAAGATGCTAAATTAGGACTTAGAGTTTGATTATTTTAATATTAATAATGCATTAATTTGCATACTAAATAGTTAGTAATTAATTGCTATTATTAGTTTGATTAATATATTAATAATAATTTCTAGCATTTAAATTTTGATATAATTTTCATATATTATGAGTAATGTATTAATTCAGATACTAAATTAATAAAGTAACTAAATTAAGTCTTTACTACAAAGATTGAGTTTCATTATTTTAATATATTTATTTTTTAGCATTTTAATTTAGATTAAGAGTTTGATTATTTTAATATATTAATAATAATAATAATAATAATAATAATAATAATAATTTATTAATTTAGATACTATGTTAATATAGATACCAAATTTATAGATTACTAAATTAGATTAAGAATTTGATCATTTCAACATGTTAATAATAATTTATTAATTTAGATATAGTAAATTAATAAAAATTCTAAATTTAGAAAGTTGTTCTGTGGCCCCTGATTAAAAACC
This sequence comes from Spinibarbus caldwelli, assembly GCA_039654775.1. Lineage (NCBI taxonomy): Eukaryota > Metazoa > Chordata > Actinopteri > Cypriniformes > Cyprinidae > Spinibarbus > Spinibarbus caldwelli. The sequence continues at coordinate 7,772,853 of CM077223.1, read as the reverse complement.
ACTAGAAATATTTTTTTTCCAAACATTTTAAGCAAAAGTAATTATGTAAAATGAATAAGAAATTTGCGATTGTACACTATTGACTAATCAAATGTAAGTAAATGAGTGTCAGTGACTCTTTGTATGGATGGTGGGATGTTCTTCGTCCACTGAGACTCTTGGATCATCTCAAATTCTGCAGGAGAACATGATCATCAGGTTTTGTTCAGGTACCTCCAGTGCTGCTGCAATTAAAGTTTAAGGCAGACATAAATATTCTGTAAAATGCAATGTAAAAAAAAAAAAAAAAAAAAAAAAAAAAAAAAGAAAAAGGCTTGTAGGCTACATTTTTGTTGACAATTTACTTATTTTTTTGTTTTAATGAAAAGAGTGCAAAATAAAAAATCTTTTTCTGTAGTGGTCTCAGACTTTTGGACCTGTGTGTGTGTGTGTGTGTGTGCGTGTGTGTTTGTGTGTGTTATAGTGGAGCAGCTGTCGGTCACTGGATTATTAATCATGAAGGAAAACTCTGAATAATACACTACAGGACCAGATGCTTTTTTACAGGTAACACACATCACTCTCTTCTGCATTCGCTTACTTATGAACTAGTGTGCCTGTTTTTCACAGGTGCCATAATATGACATCTTTTGAATTTCATATGACTGCCATTATCTGAGGAAAATAAGATCTGTTTTCACTTATACTGAATTTTCAACTAATAATTCAGAGATCTTGTGTCTCAGACGGGATTTGCGAGTATGAACCCAAGCAGTCTTGTTTGCTTTTTCCAAACTACTAGTGTTTTCACCTCAGTTCAGCAATCTTTGGATATTATTATTGTGTTTCATGGCACAGTGAGTATTATGGTGGTTTTATCTGTATGACCACTGGAAGCCATCTGCATGCTGTTATCTTTGCTTATGCACACAGTTCTTGTGTTGAGAGACTGAGGCATAAATGTCATGTGACTGATCTCTGTATGTATATCAGCATATTACAATGATCATGTGACACTGAGGACTGGAGTAATGATGCTGAAAATTCAACTTTGATCAAAAGAATAAATTACATTTTACCATATATTCACATAGAAAACAGCTGATTTTTTCATTTTTTATTGTAATAATTTTTCACAATATTTCAGTTTTTTTACATTGGCCGAGGGAGCTCAGCGTGCTGCAACTTCAGAAAACACATGCAAACAGAAAAAGCACCAGCAAATCAAGAAAATGTCTTCATCAGTTTGACAGCAGGTGCTGCAACTGCTCACAACGCAAACAAATAAAGAAACGCACTGCAAATGCTCACAACACAACCAAATAAAGAATTCTATTTGCAGTGCATTTCTTTGGTTGTGTTGTGAGCATTTGTCGTGTGTTTTGTCATATTAATGAAGTTTTTTTTTTACTAAAACAAATGCAGCCTTGGTGTGCAGAAGAGACTTTCAAAAGCATTAAAAATCTTACTGAACCCACACATTTAAATGGTACTTTTTGTTTTGATTTTATTTATTTATTTATTTATTTATTTATTTATTTTTCCAAAATTTTTTTCTTACATAAAATGTGATTAAGTTTACTTCATGACAATCCACAGCTGCTTCTGAATGGCTATCGATGCGCTTTGCCCCCATAATGCTGTAGATAAAGCATCTACTGGTCTATCCATGCTAACCAGCCAAACACGTTTACATGGACATCAGTAATGTAATTATTTACCTTATTCTGAATAAGACAATATTATAATTATGGAGTTGCTTTTAGAATATACCCGTTTTACATTTTATAGTACATATATTGATTAATGGCACACACCATTACATCTCCATGCGACGCCATCCAACATTCCCTCCAGTATTTCACACATCAACATACAGTGTGTCTTTGTTATGGTACCATATACAGTTTTGGGTGTTTCATTTCTAATTTTTCGAAAGCTTCAAGTGCAGTTAATTATTTGTCTTGCTATACGTGCAAACTGATGACACTGTTGTTGAAGCCATGACAACAGTTGACCACAGTTGTGTGTGTATCCTGTCACAAAATGTGGCGAAAAGTCCTACACAATGGAAATAGTGTGGTTAATGTGTGTACTGCACTTCGGTAATGCAACTAAAATAGGAGTGCTCCACATGTCTTAATTAGATTTGTGTTTAATTCAAGTATGACTTTAGCCGGATTAAGGTAATTTAAAATCTCTGTTTACATGGTAGATTCTTAGTAAGAGAATTGGGTTCCCTTTCAGTCGGTCACTGAGTAGCTCTGAGATGCCCCGGTTTAGTGTCGGCTTGCTAAAACTGCTCCAGAGAGTCCATACTGTAGACCCTGTTGAGCTCCTCCATTCCCTCAGCAGCCAGAAGTGGCGGAACCTCCGGCGCCAGGCCCTCACTTGATGAATCCGTGAGAACCGGTAGAGGGCTGGGTTCCATATGTAGAGACCTAAGTTGATCCCATATGTGTAAAGTCCACGGTATAGCCTCAGAGCCCGTGTTTCCCCGGCAGACTCTCTGCCATTTTCCAAGAGGGTTATGATCACCTCTTATCTTCCATTTGCACCTAAACGGTTGTCCATATGTGTAAGTGCTTCCAAAACCTCCTTTGGGAAGGACGAGGCTTCCGCAACGTTCCTGTTCCAAGTGGAACGGGTACGTTTTCCCAATGTTATTCAATATCACTGAGTGGGTAGTGCTACAACAACAGTGATTGGCCTTCTGGTTGCGAGCCCTGGCCTACACCACAAAGGGGGCAGAGGAGGCTTACACAGGACACTGGAAGGTGCAGCATCCATGGCGTTTTGTTAGGGATCCCAATTCGTCGGTCCGACGTGACTCGTAGTGACCGACTGAAAGGGAATATCTCAGTTACGTATGTAACCCTCGTTCACTGAAGGAACGGATGTCACGTCCCGTCGCCACAGCTGCTGTACCACCGCTGAGCAGCCGTGTCACTGGTTTGGCTCCTCAGCGAAAAGCTGAAATATGCATTGCACCTGCTGCCTATTTATACTCGCGCTGTCATCAGCGGCAGCTGGATGCAATAACTGCATGCCAATGTACATTGGCTCGTTTAGTTTACACTCAAAGTGGATTGGTCTCTCTAAGCGACATCCCAATTTGTCGGTCTGACGTGATGTCTCCATTCCCTCCTTCAGGGAACGAGGGTTACATACGTAACCAAGACGTTACACTTTATTGTAAAGTGTCCTTGTTACAGTGCAATTATACATTTAAGTACTGTGCAAAATTTAATTAACTACATGTACTTACTATATGGTTAGGGTTAGGATTAGTGTTTGGTTTAGGGTTACTTGCATGTAATTATGCATCATTTATTGTTATTGTAATAGTAAGTACATGTAACGTGTAACAAGGACACCTTAAAATAAAGTGTTACTGAGTATTGTCTTAACTGTTAAAATTGGAATATTGTTGTCCATGTAAACGTACTCACTGTCATCTTGGTTTGAATGATGCAAATCAAAGTAGCTTCAACCTATAGGCAAATAAGGCCATCATGCAAAGCTGTCAACAGTGATATGGACTTTTATGGCAAAACTTTTTCACATGAAAAGAGCAGCTTTTCTTCTTGTAATCTTCTAGAGTGAGTTATTGAGGCTTTTGCATAAATGTTGTTTTCTTACGAGATGTGTATTTCCGTAGCACACAAAGCAGTGCAGATATGAGGCAATCGCAGTAAACAGCCATATGCCCATCCGCTTGGATTCAAACTACATGTGAGTTTTAGTGGGCAGCAGACTTCAGTGTCACACATCCATAAATAGTTGAAAGGCCACTTTCATTCAGCTGGCATCCAGGGCATGTTTTGGCTCGTTCAGTGGCTTTTTTAATTAGCAGTAATTAATGAAAGGCAGATATGGAGGCATCTGGCAAGGAAGAAAAACTTCTTTTATCACCTCTCAGATGAGAAACAGCCATTGAGTTGAAACGGTTTAGACGATGACTGACTGACTGAAATACAGATGAACACAGGAGGGAAGTATTGGACGAAAGATGTTTAGGTGGTTGAAAGTATGTAACATTTGCTTCTAAGGCGCTTTTTAGTTAGTTTAGCTTAATTGTACACACATTATAAATGAATGTGTATTTGTATTTTGTTTTTATTATGAAAAGTGAATGGTGTTGTGTCAAATGAAAAATCTGATTGGTGTTAACCAATCAAATCAGAGAAAGTATATCAATGAAAACCTGATTTGATTGGTAGCCCTGCCCTCCCCCTCACGCTTGCAGACCTCTAATGAGAAAGTCCAATGAAAAGTGTAAAACCTGGTTTAAAATTTTATGCATGCTTGGTTGCATGTGACATCAAAACGTCAGTCTCAAATGTCGCAGACACTGTAGCACTGATTTTATATCCAGTGTTTTTGTACATTCTGAGTGAAAATAAATTATATGTAAATGTGTGAAATTTACATATTGCAATGTACATATGCTTTTAATGCTTAAAAAATACAAAGTATCTGCAATTTATCGAAGCTTACTTTGTCATGCAATATTAATGGTGGTATTAATGACACAAATTCCACTTTTTTATGCTCTTGTGCATGTGTTTTATCTTTGGGTTTGTTGTTGAGTTTATGGATTAAAATGAACAAAATAAATATTATAAAAGTGAATTTATAGTTCACAAAATATAGTAATACTAATAATATAATTAGTAATAATAGTGCAGTTTAAATAAATAAATAAATAAATATTGTGCATATGGTATTTTCCCAGAAATGCAATAACCTATTATCTATACCATATTGTACTTTTATAGTTTATTACATTTAAATATTATGTAAACATTATTTCTAATTTATTTATTATATATCTTTAAATATTCAGTATGTCAGGTTTATTGTACATTTCTTTTATACATTGGCAAGAATACATTAATGAACCCTTTGAAAAAAAAAAAAAAAAAAAAAAGTGCATTTTGCATTGATTACTCATAAAATGCAGTCTGATCTTCATCTCACAATTATAGACAATCTTCCAAAACTAATAATGACACAGACACCATTTCCCCCCTTATTCTTGCCCTTTTTTTTAAACATTTACAAAACTTGTATGATTTTTTTTTTTTTTTTTTTTTTTTTTGTGTTTGCAATCTGATTTACACAAATTTCACTCTGCATGTGCAAACCATTTTTAGTAACAGAAAAGAAAACAGTTTGCACTGATACTCGCTATGGTGCTCTTTGTAAGAAAGACAATTTAATAGTTTGATTGTTGTGTTGTAATAGTTTGAAAATGATTGTGTTTTTGTGAATTTGTGTTTTTGTGATGTAATGTAACTTCTTGTTGTGAGGACTATCTGTGTTGTTTGTGTGTTGAGCCCTTTGTCTGAAGACAATTTTCTACCCCAATGGGGATAGATAATAAAGCTTTTGAAATTGAAATTGTTTATTTTGGGATCACTGACAATTAATGGCAAAATTTTGTAAAAATCTAAGCAGAGTTTGAAATGTTTTTGGAAAATCTAGAAAAGACACGTGTGAGATTACTGCGGTCATTTTCTCAGGAGAAACATTTACAAAATTTAGATATAAAAGTTCATTCGGTCTTCATTGCTGTTTAGAAGGAATGTTAACACATCTTTTTTTTTAAATGTCTTTCTTGGTGGACCTGTTTGGAAAGAATAAAAAGAAAATAGAATAACTGAAAATATACTGCACAGCATATATTAAACATAACACAGATACAAGGTTCACTAATACAGAATGCATAATCATATCACAGTTTGTATACAAAAACAACATATAACTAAAATATAACACTGCACTTCTATTTCAGGTCAAAGTCAGATACATGAAAACAACATGTTCCTTGAATATTTTCATCTCAGATGTCATGGCTCTTTAATCACAACCAAAATAAAGTTTGACTTTGTTTTTGTGATAGAATAATCAGCATCCTCACATGTGAACAGGCCTACACGTGTTTCTGGCAGTCATAATCTGTTATGTGCGGCTTTTATTCACCAGTGGATGTTTAATTGCACAGAGCTGTTGACCTGAATTGATAAGAGAAATTATTTAAGTTAGTTTGTGCTTGTATTGGGGTGTGTTGTAGCTGTAGTTTAGGGAAAAATTTGTCCCCAAAAGTGATCTCAGGTGCGGTTGGTGATTGGTATAAAACAGTCCAACTCATGGAAATGAGTTCCTTATGACGTATAATTTGCATGTTTGCATGAGCCAGGTCAGACTTCTTATGAATAAACTGCCTTCTGAGAGCAACTCACAATCATTTCAGGAGAGACTTTTATGCACTGTATTTTAGCTCATATGCAGTCATTTTGTTTTAACCGAGCTAACAAAAACATGTTGCAAAAATGCTATTTCTAAATATTCTGTTACTGTAAAAAAAATATATATATATTTTTTTATTCATTTTTTATTTATTTACTTTTTTTTTTTAAGGTTTTAAATATTTTTTTCTAACATTTGTCTAATGATCCCATTAAGCTATGAAAATATTATTTCCTTATGTTCTCTGAATGTTCAAAATCTCCAACACAGTCTCATGACCAATTTGTACGCATTTTACGAGGTGTCTAATTCATACGAAGTCTTTATCTAAACCCCAGTGACGGGTAGGTTTAGGGGCAGGGTTAGGTTTAGGCCATTCGTACAAATTCATACGAACTGGCAACAATTTAGCAAAAAATTGTATGAATTTGTATGAGTGAGGTTGTACGAATTCGTACGAATTAGCCACCTTGTAAAATATGTACGAATTGCTGTGAGACCAGGCTGAAATGTCCAGTTTAAGTGTAAAAATAAATAAATAAATAAGAACATTAGAGGACACAATGTTCCGTTTGATAATTTAACAACTATTATGGTAAAGTTACTTCTGAATGTTCTCTTACCCATCTGAAATTAGTAGGCATTAACGTTTAAAGAACATCCAACTAAAATGTTACAGAAAAAATAAATAAATAAATAATATATATATATATATATATATATATATATATAATATTTATGTGCTAATGTTTTGAAAGCATTGTAACCAGATAACTCCGAATAAACGTTCTATTAACATTACTGGATGACTGCTCATAACTTTGAGAGAACCTTGCCAGAACGTTCCCTGTTAGCTGGGAAGGAGGCAGTTTATGAATTTGCAGTCTAAAATGTACTCAAACGCTCAAGCACCTATAGTCTGCTTGTGTAAGTCAGTGAGTTCCTGATGCGTGTCAGGGTCATGTGTCATTGATCTGTTAGGATTACACTTCTATTGGCAGTGTCAGCCCTCCACACCGATTTATTTCCTAATAAGTCATTTGAGTGACAATCTAATCTTGCATTCAGCTCATTTAAACACTGTCGCAGACCCATGAGAGAAAGGTTGGCGAGCGTCTTTGATGTCGGGGGTGTAGATGGCTGATAGCCCCTTACCAACGCACTGCAGCTGCTCAATAAGACAGGTTTTTGAAGCAGGTTCAGTCATCTCAGCACTCTCTGCCTTTCTACCGCTGAACCTCCCTGGATGTTCACTGGGAGGAAAGATAAGACAGATTCAAAGCTTGCAGCAGCCTCAGGTCTCTGTGTGTGTTCACAAGTGCAAAAAACATCTGTGGGTGTGTGGGGAGTTCTTGCACATGTTTCTGTGTATGTTTACTTTGTTTTCAATCAAGTGTATTTTTAAATAGGCTAAACAGAATCAATAAATGTGAAAAAGAAGAACACTTTAGGAAACTTTTAAAAAGAGCACATATTACAGTAATAATATACTTCAAAATAATATACTTAAGTGTGAACTGAATGTAATGTATTTGGACACTTAATTGCGTTTTTTTTTTTTTTTTTTTTTTTTTGCAATTAAATTGAAATGTGTGTGATATATTAAGATAATAAATTTTTATATTGAATGCAGTTAGTTACTTTAGAGTGTATTTTTACCCACTTGAGTAGGACTTATCTTTATATGTGATTTCATGATTACTTATACACGATATACATGATTTCATAATTAATTTTATTGCTTGAAAAACTACTGCTGAATGTACTGTCAAGCATTTCTGATAAACTAAAATATGCTTCATTGTCATGAAACTGAGCGGGTTTTACAAGCCTGTTTCTCTCTTACTGATTGGACTGTTTTTGAAGCTGCCACAAATGATCTGGATGAGCTCACAGAGACTGTAACATCTTACATCAGTTTCTGTGAGGATATGTGCATTCCTACCAATACTCATCTAACTTACAACAACGACAAACCATGGTTCACTGCAAAACTCAGACAGCTCCGTCAGGCCAAAGAAGATGCTTACAGAAAGGGGGATAAAGTCTTGTATAAACAGGCCAAATACACACTGGACAAGGAGATCAGAGTGGCAAAGAGGAATTATTCTGGCAAGCTAAGGAAAAAAATTCTCTTCTGGCGATTCTGCTTCAGTGTGGAAAGGTATGAAAGATATCACCAGTTACAAGTCACCATCCCCCAGCACTCTGGAGAATCAACACCTGGCAGACGGTCTGAACGAGTTCTATTGCAGGTTTGAAAAAACACCCCACACCCACCCTGAACACCTCTCCACACAACCATTCACACCTCCAGCAACCCCCCTTTCCCCCACACCTGCAATTTAGATCAGTGAAGATGAGGTGCGCCAGGTCTTCAGGAAGAACAAAAGAAGGAAAGCACCAGGCCCAGACGGTGTGTCACCAGCCTGCCTAAAAATCTGTGCTGACCAGCTGGCCCCCATCTTCACACAGATCTTTAACAGATCACTGGAGCTGTGCGAAGTCCCCTCATGCTTCAAACGCTCCACCATCATCCCCGTCCCAAAGAAACCCAAAATTACTGGACTTAATGACTACAGACCTGTGGCTCTAACGTCTGTGGTCATGAAATCATTTGAAAGACTGGTTTTGGCTTATCTGAAGGCCTCCACTGGACCCTTACTGGACCCCCTGCAGTTTGCCTACAGAGCAAACAGGTCTGTGGATGATGCAGTCAACATGGGACTGCACTTCATCCTGCAGCATCTGGACAGACCAGGGACTTATGTGAGGATCCTGTTCGTAGACTTCAGCTCCGCTTTTAACACCATCATCCCGGACACCCTTCAGAATAAACTAACTCAGATCTCCGTCCCCACCTCCGTCTGTCAGTGGATCAACAACTTCCTGACAGACAGGCAGCAGCTAGTGAGGCTGGGAAAATACACATCCAGCACTCGTACGATCAGCACTGGAGCTCCTCAGGGCTGTGTTCTCTCCCCACAGCTCTTCTCCCTCTACACTAACGACTGCACCTCTAAAGACCCTGAAAGTCAAGCTCCTGAAGTTTGCAGACGACACCACACTGATCGGCCTCATCCAGGACGGTGAGGAGTCTGCCTACAGACAGGAAGTTAAGGAGCTGGCTGTCTGGTGCAGTCTCAACAACCTGGAGCTCAACACGCTCAAAACTGTGGAGATGATCGTGGACTTCAGGAGAAACCCCCCTGCTCTTCCCCCACTCACCATCATGAACAGCACTGTGACTGCAGTGGAGTCATTCAGATTCCTGGGCACCACCATCTCCCAGGACCTGAAGTGGGACAATCACATTGAGTCCATTGTGAAAAAGGCCCATCAGAGGCTGTACTTCCTTCACCAGCTTTAGGAAGTTCAACCTGCCACAAGAGCTGCTGAATCAGTTCTACTCCGCCATCATTGAATCCGTCCTCTGCACTTCAATAACTGTCTGGTTCAGCTCAGCTACCAAATCTGACCTCAGAAGACTAAAAGAGGGTAGTCCGGTCTGCTGAGCGAATCATTGGTACAACCCTCCCCAGTCTCCAAGAACTGTACTTACCCAGAGTGAGCAAAAGGGCTGGCAAAATCACTCTGGACCCCTCACATCCAGCACACTCCCTCTTTGAACTGTTACCGTCTGGTCGACGCTACAGAGCTCTGAGCACCAGAACGACCAGACACAGGAACAGTTTCTTCCCTCAGGCAATCCATCTCATGAACACTTGACATTAAAAGTGGAACACACAACACTATTATAAATTATTTATTCAACACACATACTTATTTTTTCATTTCAGATTTGCACGTCAGACCTGTACACCATAATTGTCTATATTATATATTGTGTTTTTGCTATTTGTACATTGCCTATTTGTATATTTGTATATTATTCTTTTATTATCTGTGTCCTGTCCTGTTGCTGTCTTTCTGTTGCACTGTAGAGCTTCTGTCACTAAAACAAATTCCTCGTATGTGTAAGCATACCTGGCCAATAAAACTCATTCTGATTCTGATTCTGATTCTGATTTAGATTGAAAGTAGTATGACATTTATTTAAATATTTTTAAAAATTGTTTTGTAATTATTTGTAATGATGAGGTTGCAATTTATAATATACATACAATATATATTAAATATATTAATTTTAAATGTGTATTATTGAATAATATATAGTTTAAATTATAATCAAGTACTTTAAATGTGCTTTAGTATGTTAGTCAAAAGTTCAAAATAAGTGTACTTCTTTAAATACGACAAAAGATTATTAAAACAATGATTTAAAATAAACTTGAAAATAAAACGTTTCATTTGACTTTATTACAAAGTGCATTTTTTAAAAGTATACTGAAGTGTGTTAAGAAACAACCATGAAAGTATGTCTCTTTAAATACACTTAAGTGACCTTTTAATTCCATGATATTATCTTATCTGCAAGTGTTTTTAATAGTTTAAAACAGTTTAAAATATGTTAAGATTGAAAGTAGATTACAAGTGCACATTCAATAAATTTTACTATTTTTGTAAAGGGATGGACTGCAATATTTGGTGTGAAGGTGTAGTATTTACCGGTATTTATTAGTATTACTAATATTCATTAGCACTTAAATTACACTAACGTGAACACATGTAAGCTTTGTGAACTTTCTAAATGTTATTCTCATTTATTTAATCACATGTATAATATTTATTTTCCATTTTAATAATTTAAATTAATTAAAAAAAAAAATTATATATATATATATATATATATATATATATATATATATATATATATATATATATATATATATATATATATACACATTGTTTCTAATCTATATCTTATATCTAAATATATATTCAGAAGAGGGAGGGGAGGGAAATTGACTCAGGCTTGGGTTTCCTGTAGGTAACCAGCATCTCTGTTTCCACATTAAATCTACACTCCTTCCACAGGCAATTCTTGCTCCTGTAACTTCTGAAGCACTATGCTATAGTAATGTATGCATTCATTTAAATGAGTTTATATCTCAAGAAACTTCAATTTAAATGACTTCCTCATGTTTGCCAGTCAGCATTATTGTTGTTTAGGTGCAGTACCCTCGACTGACTCGAGCAGAGCCACAACAAAGGTCATTATTTTTATCCTGCTCATGAATTCTTCATATGGAGCAATACTCCACTCGATACTGCCCATGAAATATGGATGAACTCTTTTCATTTATTAAGAAGTCTAAATACATTTTGAATTGAGAGCACTATTATGGTATATGTTGGAGGAAAAATATTGAGTAAAAAAAACAAAAAAAACAATAATCAATCAATCTTATGAATAAGACAAATGCTGTCAGCCTCACCATTCAAAACATACACAAAATGATAGGAATATAAGAAGAAAATAGTATTCATTAGTTCACTGGAACTTTGGTAGCGCTATTTATGTTGTTTTCTCACTTTGATTAATTGGTTGTGCTTGTAATATTCCCATTTGTGAGTCTCTTTGGATAAAGGCATTGCTAAATGAATGGATGTTAAATGTAAATGTCTTTTAATCTTCAGCGAGCAGCTCGCGATGAACCTCAAACTGTCAGGCCATGACGGACTCGCTTGCAACAGCCAAACTCTGTGAACTTAATTAGAGAAAAAGTGGAGCACAACATTACAAGTAAATGGTAATGTCATAGAAATGTTATCATATAATTTGACTTTTACAAAGAACTATTTAATTTTTTTTCTTCAGCTGTTTAAATGTAAAAAACTGTGGCTGAATTTTAGCTACTGATATCGTCATTTGTGTGCACACACCACTAAAAGACAGCATAAAACATGCTAAACGTCCAAATACTTCTACTAAATAGCCTCATGTAAGCTGCAATCAAATGTTTGCAAACAGGTACAGTTTTGCATCCATTTGTCCGTCAGTATTTTCCAGTGTCAAAAAGATGTTCCAAAAGAGCCTTTGTTTAATATGTGGACCAGAATTTAAATTCCATTTACAAAATAAGTACCATAAAAGTGATGGTGGTAGTGTACAAAATAATTATAACTTTAACAGTAAAAGACTGTAAAAAAAATAAATAAATAAATAAAAAATAAATAAATAAAAAAAGTATATTAATATTCACAGAATTCTCTGACACAGCACACCTATTTTGTTTCACCTGTTTTTTTTAATTTTATTTATTTATTTATTTTTTCGTTGATTTTATTTATTTATTTATTTTCCCCCTCTTTTCTTCTCATCAGTCATGTACATTTGGATTGCATGTTCTTCTATTGGAGCTTGTTTCTTCCACAGGATAAAAAAAAAAAAAATATATATATATATATATATATATATATATATATATATATATATATATATATATATATATATATATATATATATATATATATATAATAAATAAATAATAAACAATAATAAAATAAAATAATCTCTTTGATTCATCATGTGTCTTTCTCTTCACCATCTGTTTTTAAGGTGGTGTATTACGAAAGAAAAAGACAAGGTTTAGTAATTTGGTATATTAACATTATTTGATTTTTTTTTTCTCCCTGTAATTATAAGTGAAATCTTTAAAACTTAAAATATATCTGCTGTATTTTTTAAATTAAAGTATTATGTATGCATGTAAGCACCTATGTATTTTTTGTTCATAGCACTAGATTGCAAGGGCCAGTTTTACTAAACAGGGCAAATTAGCGCGAGAGCGCAATTCCAAAAAAGCGGCGATGGGTGTGGAAATTTCTGTGGGTGATTTACTAAAAACCATGCAAATTAAAGAACACAGACGCAACATCTCATTTACACATCGACCAACGCAATATACCAGGCACAGCGCAAATTTATCATAGTCACAAATAAAGAATAAAGTAATAAAGAAGCTACAGTACATTGAAAAGAACCGGAGGCCAAACAATAGATAGACCTGGTATTGCGTGACTCCTAGTTGGGGGTTCCAAGTCATCTTTTATTTCCTGAAGCAAATGAAATATAGCATGGTCTGGCAAACTATATGTTTGGATAATGTGTTATTCTGGCATTCCAAATAAATTAATATGTGTGGAAAAAAAATCCTCTCCTTTCTACCACGCGCTCTCTGTTCTTTGCTGCGCCTCTCCTAGCAACAATAACTGCAGCCATTTCAAGCACAAAATAGTTTAAGACATGCTTTTTTTTTTTTTTTTGGGCGTTAAATAATTGGGCTAATACCAGTAATTTGATGAGTGCAAACTAAGTAAATCTCATTGCATGATTCATTTGAATAGTCTCCTCCCATAAATTTAGCGTCTGAAAGGGAAACTCCTACAAATGCATATTCAATAAGGTCAGGCGCAAAAATAACTGTGTCCATGCCTTTTCAGCGTTAATTCGTCACTGGGCATCTTTAGTAAAACCCGACAGTACTATTTTAATGCCAAAAGATGGTTTGTGCTGGCGCAAGCTGTTAGTAAAACTGGCCCAAAGTCTTCTGGAGTCATATGAAACTCTATGAGAGAAGCAGGCCAACATTTATGCTGTTATACACCAATATCTTCCCATCCACTGGAGCTCTCAAATCTCATTTGTGCAGAAGATTATGAGTGAATAATGATTTAAATCTTATCTGTTTCTCACATAAATCTACAAGAGCATCTTGGGTGGATTAAATCCTCTAAAACCCATTGAATAGACACATTCATATGATCCCATTCAGTCCTGATTAAAAGTGTAATTTTACAGGTTCTCATTAACATTTATATTCTGAAGCACTTAAATGCACTGACAAAAACACTCCCAATTTTGTCATATAGAAAACGTGAAGTTAGCAGTCCCCATGCAGCCTAAAGACCTTCATTGTAATTCACAACATCACAAAGCTTGTTAGGGCTAATGAAAATAGTGTGGTTGTGTCTTGTTGATGGATGACTTTTAAGTAATCACCCAGATGCTGTCTGTGAAAGAAGAATCGCAATTAGGCGATGTAACCACACAAATCTTTCTGTGCTCGTAAAAGTGATAAATATTAATACGCATGTCCCCAGCGCCTCGGATCTTAAAACCAAAACAATTAGCTAAGTGAAGCAAACGTCTGATCATTTAAGGCAAATTAAGTGGATTTTGTACCTGGTAAACCTTGCACCATTTTTCCAAATTTAACAGATGTCGCCGTATGCCACACATTTTGTTTGACCAATGTGCTGCTTCCTTTCAAATTACAGAATCCATCAGTGCTGACAAATGGAAACATTAAATCTGTGTATTAATGAGGCACATTTGCTTGGGTGCTGCTTTGATGGGTGCTGGGTTTTATGCATAAAACTCACTCTTGACTATAGTAAGGTCAACCAGAATTTGACTATGTCGAGACAGTGGCTAAAAGATATAAAGTAACTAGACAAAACGGAGCAGAGTTCACTCATTAGCAGACCACAGTCCACATCCTGACTTTCTCATAAAGGAATATAATGAATATTTTTCCACAGGCGACACAGAAGCTGCATCTGAAACAGAGTACTGTGTGTATACTGTAGTGTGTGGTGACTTGTTTAACTGGGTTTGCTGAGTGACCCTTTTTCTGTGCGACGTAACCGAACGTAAGATTCATCAAGCATGGGGAAAACAAAAATAACAATAAATCAGATATTTTCATTTTGATTCATTTGCTTAAGCATGTTGCCAAATATTGTGTACCTTCAACATAATTTGTCTATGTTAACATAAGAATACCTTTTCAGTGGAATTTTGACATTTGCTTTGCCTGATAAAACATGTAACTATGCAGTTGTGCTCAAAATTATGATCAAAGAAAGCTGTGATAATCTGCATTATTAATCCTTTTGATCTTTTATTAAAATAAATAAATAAATAAATAAATAAATAATACAAAAACATAACCTTTCATTAGAGAATAAATGGGAGAAAATCTTATTATATATATATATATATATATATATATATATATATATATATATATATATATATATTATTATTATTATTATTATTATTATTATTATTATTATTATTTTCTCTAATTCACATTGGCCACAATTAATCATGCTTTTTGCAACCTTCTTTTGCCAAGATAACAGCTCTTAATCTCTCCTATAACAACTGATGAGGTTGGAGAACATCTGACAAGAGATCAGAGACAATTCCTTCATACAGAATCCCTCCAGATCCTTTAGATTCTCAGGTCCATGTTGGTGCTTCTTTTTAGTCCATCCTACTCATATTCTACAGGGTTCAGGTAAATGAACTGGGATGGCCATGGCAGAAGCTTCATTTTGCGCTCAGTGACTGTCGATTTTTGTTTTGATTTTGATGTTTGTTTTTGGATCATTATCCCGAAAGATCCAAACATGACCCATTATAAGGTTTCTAGCAGGGACAGTCAGGTTTTGATTGTTTATCTGTTGGTATTTGCTAGAATCAATGATGCCATGTCTGAACAAGTTGTCCAGGACTTCCAGCAGAAAAATAGGCCCACAATCAGTGCCGGCCCGTCCAACAGGCGGTACAGGCGGTCGCCTGGGGCCCCGCCTTAAAAAGTAGGGCCCCGTGGCCGCGAGGTTGTCAATTAAATTTCAAAGTGTGTTCGACTTGAAGCGGCACTGACAGATCGGTGTTTGACATCGAAGTACCGCAAGAGCTATATACTAATGGACAGCTCTGCATGCTTTCCTATCCTATTGCAGTACTTTGATGTCAAACACCGATCGATCTGCAGCACCCCTTTAAGTGTGTTTAAAAACATTTATTGACGTTTTTGCTCCAAATTAATTTCATAACATCAGTCGAGTGTTTGAAATAACTTCCTTTTGTGATCTGACATGGTTTCATATCACATAGCTAATGATATGTGATATGAATAATATGTCGATTAGCATTGCATTATAAATATACATTATGCAAATAAAAATACCTGAGATGGCTTGAAGAACAGAGATACACTATTTAGTCACAATCGTGTGTTTATTGTCTTCATTCTTCATCAGTTAAAACGTCCTATCTGCGTTTTATTCAGCTACTGGAGCGACAGCATATGCCTTTGTCCATATTAGGGATTTCCTCATGATTTTTATGAGTTTTCATTTTATGATTTTTTCACTTATGGTTTTACTCACGAGGGCGCCCTCTGGCTACCAGTGTGAATGAAACATCTACAGCTACTCACTAGCCTACACCTTATTTTGGGTAAAAATAGGGAAAATAATACTTCTAAGTTTTTCTCCAGTGTAGAGGAGTTTGCTGTGCCTGTTTGTAGATCTGCACAATTTGGCCAAAAAAAAGTGTTGTTTTTATATATCAATATGACTACTAATAATTCTGATTATAGTTATAACTAAATAAAACATTAAACAAAGTAATAATTATTGATAATGATTACTATTAATATATTTTACAGAAAACTGCAGCATGACCTGTTAACATGCAGGAGGCCTATAACTATATTTGTTTAGAATGGTCTAAGGATTTAGGCTATTATAAATGATTATAATTAAAAATCATTAACAGTAATTTCATAATTTTTGTCAGGAAATGTATGCATCCACTGAGAAAGAAAAAACAAACTTAGTGTTCTTTATAATTTCTGGCAAATCAAGAAAAAGTTTATCTGAAAACTTTTCTAGTTACAGTTCAGATTTTGTGTGCAGATTTTTTTGGTTCAGATTTTGGAATTGAAATGAAAGAATGATGGAGAGATTAAATTGAAATTGTAGTAGAAATGGAATCCAAATGGTAGGCCTATCTTTATGGAGCCGAAAAAAAGGATGTTCTGACATAGCCTAATATTTATTGCTGTAGTATTAGTATTTGTTTTATAAATGCAATGATGCCCACGCTTGCAGACAGACTTGTCATATGTTTAAATTGCTATGACTATTTTTACACTAGTGGGGCCTATTTTCATTATCTTGCCTAAGGCCCCACAACCATATGGGCCGGCACTGCCCACAATATTACAGATACTGCAGTGTATTTCATTGTACACATGGGTGACTTTTTTTTTTGTTTTTGTTTTTTTTTTTTGTTTTTTTTTTTACCCATGTATGCACCAAACCCATCTTGAGAGTTTGCTGCTAAAAAGCTCATTTTTAGTTTCATCTGACCATAAAACCCAGTCCCGTTTGAAGATCCAGTAGTGTTTGGCAAATGAATATGCTAGAGTTTGTTTTTGAATGAGAGCATTTTCTTTTTCTTTTTTTTTTTTTTCTTGAAACCCTCCCAAACAACATGTGGTGATGTAAGTGCTGTTTGATCATTTTCTTTTTTAGACTTTCTCAACCTGAGACCATGAGACTTTTCTGACTTGAGATTTTCTGCTATTTTTCAGCTGTAATATTAAGAGACCCTAAGGCCACTCAAACACTTATCATCACCTTGCTTTAAGACAATACAGACACACATCCTCTTCAAGGCAGATTTGTAACATTTTCGGATCATTGGACATTCTTAATTATTGCGCTTATGGTGGAAATGGGGATTTTCAATGCCTTTTTTGTTACAGCCACTTTCCGATTTGTGAAACTCAACAATTTCACTTTCGCTGCACATCAGAACTATATTCTTTGGGTTTTTACATTTGATGATTAAGGGAATTTGACCTTTGTGTTCCCTAATATTTATATTCTTTTGAAACAGGAAGTCATGGCTGAACAATCTGATGTTCCTAGTTACCCTGGTGTGCTAAAAATGTAAATATGAATGTAAATAAATATGAATTAGCCAGTCCTTGAACTCATCTTTCAAATTTCTTGGGTTTGCAGAACATTCACAACTTATATGGACTGAAGGCCCCTATGTCGGCATTATGTCATGATATTGATAACACACAATCAATCGCTTGCTATGTCAGATACCAATAAATTATCATTTCAAAAGTACTGGACATAGCTTTTGAGTTTGAATACACATTTTTCTAAACCCTTTCTTCAACCTTTTCCCAATGCATATCAGCTTGGATAATAAAAACTAGAAACTATTCAAGTGGAAATAAAGTGTTTAACAAGTGCTTGATAGGTCTGTGATTGAAATTGGATGTGGGTGTGAAACTGGAGCTGGACAAATGCTAGTAACATCAGCGCATAACTGCAAAACTATGAGTGGAACAGCAAGCTGCTCTCAGTGGGAGTAAGATCTATGTGATGTTAAAGTTTATCAGCATCTGAGTCCAGACAAGCAGGTGCACTGATAACTCTACTGACATCAGCAGTTTACCTCCTTCACTGGCGTATGAAACTGGCAGCTGCTCTTCTAGCAAGTTGATAAATTACATCTGAACTCTCCCAATCTTTATCGAATCAGGTAGAGTAACAAGGTGGAGAGCATTAACCCTTCATGGAGTTGATTTGCCAGTGATAAAACCGGGCTTTTCACACTTGAACTTCACAACCTTGTTACATGCAGTGGTGTATAAAGTACCTGGAAGCAATACTTAAGTGAAAGTACAGATATTTTTCCAGAAAATGACTTTGGTAGAAGTTGAAGTCACCGTTTAGAATATTACTTGGGTAAAAGTCTTAAAGTATGTGGTATAAATTGTACTTAAGTCTGAAAAGTATTTTTTAAAAAATTAACATACTGAAGTATTGAAAGTAAAAGTACAAGTAAATACAAAATGGAAAAGAAGCAAATAAATACATAAGAAAATGTTTATACACAGTTTGAGTAGCAAGATTGTGTTCAGTTTTAAGTCTTTCTTCCATTTTGTATCTTTGGGTAAGAATAAGAAGCACTTCATCTGGTACTTAATGTCTTTCATTTCAACGTAAGAAAACATTTCTGGAATCTGCATCTGAAGTGATATTTAGATGTATGTATACAGTTCAATGTATCTCAGAGGGGACATGGATGCATTTAAGCTGCAGTTACAAATGCATAAAAAAATGCTTTGTTTTAAACATAAAACATTGAATACTGATATTTGAAATGAATTAAAATGAAAAAAAAAAAAAAACCTCGAAATGTAAAATTAAAGCCGCCAGTAGGTGGCAGCAAGTGATTTTGAGTGAGTCATTGAGATTCAACCAATTCATTCAAAAGGCTGATTCATTCAGGAACAAAGTATTTGATTGTGTTAATGAGTGAATCGCTGAATCATTTATTCAACTGATTTGTTCAAAAAGCTGATTCATTCAATAAGTAAACACCGTCCATCACTCAGAGACGCAAAACAGTGTTGTGATCTTTGTGTAACCCGTTACACAGAAATACCAATTTTGGGTCAACTCTTATAATGGACCAATGAGCTCAAAAGATTCAGTTCGTCCGAGGAGACGATGCAGCAGCAGTGAATAGACTCAGACAAGGTTTGAGGTAGGAAATAAATTTGATTTGTATTTTAACAGTGACTAGTAGAAAACAAATTTACATTCACAGAAATTCAATTCAAAGACTCAGAAATGTTCATACTCAGTATGGATACTTATACCCCTTTCTTCCTCACAGGGTTTATAACTGTTTCACTTTGTTGGTAAGTTGATATTTCTCCTTCCTTTTATCTTTTAGTTGATAATTCAAGCTAATGTGTAAACTGCTTAAAGCATTTGGTACCAAAATGTCTAATTAACACTTCTATTTTTCTAAAGTGACCTGTTCTTAGGTTTGTTTTGAATGAGATCTTATTTTAGTCAACCTTTAAACCATATAATCAACACAAACAAAAAAAAAAGGGTAATCAACAAATAAAACAAAATGACAATTTCTCTGAATGAAATACCCAATTTTCCCAAAGTCCTCAATTTCCTCAATGAACTGACAAGAAATAACTCTGAGGAATCAAAGATCAGTTTATAAATTTAGTCCCAAAGGTCAATTAATTGATGTAAATCTCAGTCTTTATGCTCCACTCCAGACCAGGACAACGAGCAATGCAAATTCACTCCTACCAGTTAAAGGTGAGCAAGTTCAGTTTCTGTGTCTCTCCAAACAGGAAAATTCACGCAAAGGGTTTCAAAGGATTCGTTTAACGGTGGCTCGCCAGTCCAACTCCACCATCGCAGGTAAAGGAAGAGTTGAGACGGTTCGGGAATAATTCACACTTCAGTCGATTCATCCGGGGAAAATCCAGCAAGGGAACTCACATGGAACAAGATCAGAAAAACAAAACAAACAAACAAAAAAACCTGGCCTTGAGAACACAAGGCCACCAAACCAACAATTAGTATTTGATAACAAATACACATCAATAAGCATAATTCCAACTAAAACCTTCATTAAACATTCATTTACATACTCTGTGTGATAAACTGTCTTTCCATGTATTATGTCTCTTTAACAATAAAGAAATTTTTCCTAATTGTTGTGTACTCTCTTGTATATCTTTTCTTTGTCATACAATTGCACATTTGATAAAACAATTAATTCGGACTGTATCAAAATAATCAATAAAGAAAAAAAAACACATTAACTCACCAAGGAACTCATATACATGTACATCAAATGAACCCGGTCAGTTAATATTAAGGTCATATTAAGTTTCCAATGTTTTTAATACATATAATCTGTTATTTAATTTGATGTCATCTCTGCGCCTGCTATCTACTAGTAACCTGGGTTACATTTGTTTGGAACTATCGTTGTTGGCAAAATTGAGCAAAAACAGGCAATATTGTGTCTAAAATGTAAGTTTGCTAACTTTATTAAACTTGTTTAAAATGATTATTACATTTGTTATCATGCTGATAACGGATTAAAACGGCACTCTATGTGTGATATAGATTAACTATATTAAATTATATAAACATAAAAACATACAGAAGCATTTTTGCCATCTACAATTTAGAATGCCTTGAATTTTAATAGACTAATAAATCACGTGCATGCGCTCTCTGTGTGTGATTTGGTGATACACTCGATTATGTCAGATCGCACATCATAAAACAACGCTTACCATATTAAAGCAGACGATATTCTGTATATCGCACAACACACTGCAGTCTCGACTTGAGTGTAAAAAGATATCATCCGCGGTTGTGCGAGCACTTGTTTGCACGTGAGCAAAGGTGTTTTTAGGAGTCTAACTTGCAAACTCCAAACCTGCTTGCTTGCGGTCTGTGTTCTTCTGACTTTATTTTGTAGTATGTAACGAATATGCTTCGGGGAAATGTATCTGAGTAAAAGTATACATTTTTATTAGGAAAAGTAGTGGAGTAAAAGTGAAAGTTGACAGAAATATAAAGACTCAAGTAAAGTACATATACTCCCAAAAAATACTTAAGTACTGTAACAAAGTATTATGACTTCGTTAAATTACACCACTGGTTACATGCTTCACACTGTCCGTACTGTGGTTAGTGATTAAGCCTGGGTTTTCAGATTTTACTATTCTTATTTGCATAGGAATAATAACGTTAATTGGACAACACATTACCTATTTTAATACTTGCATTTTAACAATGTTTAATAATAATATTCAAAAAGACTGTATTCATTTTTTTTACAGAATAATCATTGCCAACTAGGTAATTATCTGGAATATTATGATTAGCAAATTACTGTAAAAATAATATTTATATGTGTTGTTGCATTGTGAAAATGCAAATAGTTAAATGTTTTGAATTCACCATTAACACGATGAGTTGTCACTTTGCATAGAGAGGGGGAAATCTGCACGAGTGTATTTGCAATGCTATTGCAGTTAGTAAAGTGATTATCATTAGTAAACTTGAAATGGTACATAGGCAAAGACAGATAACTGCATAGCAGTAGTAGTTCACCAGTTTTGTTATTGCACTGTTCTCTAACACAGTTGTTCTCAACCAGGGGCTGGGGCTCACTATGGGGCCTCCAGATGATTTAAAATTATTTAAATTTTAATTTTAATCAATTAATTTTAAAATAGTGATTTCTACACCTGGAAAAGT
Source organism: Spinibarbus caldwelli (assembly GCA_039654775.1). Taxonomy (NCBI): domain Eukaryota; kingdom Metazoa; phylum Chordata; class Actinopteri; order Cypriniformes; family Cyprinidae; genus Spinibarbus; species Spinibarbus caldwelli. Next base: position 7,750,788 of record CM077223.1, on the reverse strand, counting down.
TAGATAATTTAAATTCTTAAAAGTTTTTGTGACTAAAAGGAACAAGCATGAAAGACAAACATGTTTGCTTGCTATTTACATGCGTGCAGCAAACAGCACTAAACCTGCTCTGGAGTAGGTCTTTAAAACCTGGAATTAAAAAAAAAAAAAAAAAAAACATTTAACCAGGTAATGGTTATGTATAACCTCTGTCCCTGAGATGTGAACAAGTTCCCTATCAAAATCTACTCTCGATGCTGCGTTTCAATAACGCTGATGAGAACATTCTTTGTTCGACCGGTTGTGAAGCACGTGTGTCAAACATGCCAAGAATTGGCTTAAATAACCTCGGTGGGTGACGTCATTGATAATCTGCAGGTGCACGTAATAAATAGACGTGAGACGTACACATCTTCAGGTTTCTTTGTCTTCAGAGACCGCATTGTGTGTGTGTGTGTGTGTCACACTGAAAGCAGTATCATTGTAAAGTGAAAATTAAAGTTAAAAACTTGTCGAGTTAATCTGCAAGAGATGCGTGCCTCCTTGTTACGGCTCATCTCTGAAGATGACTCGCATGAGTTTAGTTTTGAGTGTTTGGGGTAAGAGCATGCTGCTCTTGTGTACGAGGGCGGCGACTGTGAGCACTGCGATTCACTTCCTATCCGCGTGCTTTGTCTTCAGCTCCCCTTCTTTTACAAAGAACGAGCCGCTGCGCCCTCGTTAAGATCGCACTTTGATCTGGCTGAGGCTCGAGAGCTGGGTCCTCCTCTTTCTCTCATGCTCTCGCCAGATCGGGGGTTTTTCGCGCCCGCTTCCAAAGCGTGCCCCGGCATTTCTTCGGATCGGGCAGCGAATGCTGCAGCTCTTGATTCTGTAATTATGGAAATTGAGAGCGCCGCCTCCCGAGCGCTCCTCCCGCGATTGTAAACGAATGAGGAGTTACTCGAGGTGATGACTCGTGCAGTGTGAACAGATTAAAGCCAGATTGGCCACAAAAGCAATAGACCCCTAGATGCTCCAAACTAGATGACAGTTTTCTGTCAGGTGGTCAGGGGGAGGGACCTCAGCGATGGTCTCTCCCCTTCTTTGGTGACCTCCATTATGAGAACTTGTTCATGGAGTAAGCCGTATTTGTCCTGTGTTTTTTGTGCCTCAACCTTGAATATTTTGACTATTGTGGATTCAAAGGCACAGGGCTACATGATGATACCCTAGGTGGAAGAGACACTAACGTGCTATCTCTCCACTGGGGGTGAATCATCACTTGAAATGTCAACGCTCCCTACCAAGCCATGTACAGCAACATCTACACTTGTAGGGAGAGTGTTTCATGCAGCAGGTCATGCTGGTGCTGCCCTGCACACCACAGCGGTTCTGCGGGCATATCAGACTGACGTTCATAAAGATCTGAGTGCAGGGAGGCAAGGAAGCTCGAGAAAGCTTTCAATAAGTTTCTCCCCCACCGTGCTCTAGTGTTGGGGCTGTCGGCCACCCAGTCCCAACACGGCCCAGCGAGAAGCCCAAAAGAGAGTGTGCGAGCCATGTGCCCCCTCATAAAGACTGGGGAAAAGCTCATAGCACTCAACAGCCAAGAGGGAGCCGGACCTAAAAACGGTCTTTACGACCAGAAGGAAGTCCTGAGGCTGTGCCCAGGACAATGGGTGTGTCCCCTCGGGGAGGGCCACGCAGGGGCTCCTTCCTGGCACCCTTAGGGGATTGCTGTACAACTTCCGCCACCACTGGTGTTTCGGGGGACAGCAATCTCCAGTGATATGTTAAACGTTTGGTTGTTTCCTGCTGTGTTTCAGGGCACCAAATATTTAACATTCCCCCCAGCAAAACAAAGTGTCACCCCTTTCAGAGAATTTGACAGCATGGAGGCTACTGCCAAATAATCTCTCCTTGGGTCGTAAGGACTCCACAAGAGGACTTCAGGATATGGTTTGCATACCATCCTTCACGTTTCAACGGTGTGGTCTCCACTACCGTGAAACCGGAACAAGCGTATTCGTTGACAAAGGAAATGCAAGCTCTGCTGGACAAGGAGGTCGTAGAACATCTCCCCTCCAAGACAGAGAGTCGAGCTGCTATAGCCAATATTTTCTGGCTCCCAGAAATGATGGGGGGTTGCGTCCAGTCCAGATCTTTGCGGGCTGAGCAGCTTTTTATGAATGTGCAAGTTCAAAATGCCAACAGTCTATGATTGTTTTTCTCAGATCCAATCAGGGGATTGGTTATCAACAAATGATCTCAAGGACACATACTTTCATTTAGAAATTTTGCCACAACGCAGGAAGTTCCTGAGGTTTGCTTTTGAGGGTAGAGCTTACCAGTATCGGGTTCTTCCATTTGGCCTAGCCTTATCAACCCGCACATATGCAAAATGCATCGATGCAGCTTTAGCATCGGCGACTGGCTTATTTGGCCCAGTCTTAAGAGCATGCATTTTGACATCGGGATGTCGTCCTCGCTCATCTTAACTATCTGGGATTGAGACTCAATGCCAAGGAAAGCGTTTTCTCTTTTGCCCAGGGGACAATGTATTTAAGGGTTAACAGGATTCTATCATAATGTGGGCACAGCTGTCTCCTACACATATCAAATCCATTCTGAACACCCTGAAGGATTTCAGGCTAGGCCAGAAAGTTACTGTACATTACTTTCAGAAAGTTCTAGGTCTCGTGGCGACTGCATCCATGTGAAACCTTTGGATGTCTTGCACATGAGACCATTACAGTTGTGGCTCTGAGCCAGGGGATTTAATCTAAGGGGCAATCCCCAGAGGCATATAAGGATTACGCGCTAGGGCCTCGTACACTTTCCATGTGGTTCAGACCCCGGTTTTTGACTTTGGGTCCCACTCTAGGCACATGTTGTCATTTCAAGATGCTAACGACAGATGCTTCCCTCATGGGCTGGGGTGCGGTCTTGGATGACCGTCCAGCCCAAGGGATCTGGAGAGGTCATCTTCTTGATTGGCACATCAATTGCCTCGGAATGATGGCTGTATTTTGGGCTCTGAAATACATCCTCCAGCAGGGGCTACCATGTCCTAGTGCGGGGGACAAGACTGTGGTAGTCACTTAAATAGGTTGCCAGGGCAGACTGCATCCGTGCCGCCGGAACAGGCTAGCACAGCAGGTTCTGCTTTGTATGTGGGACAAGTTCTAGTCCATCAAGGCGATTTACATTCTGGGGCATATGAATGTGGGAGCAGATTCACTGTCCGAATTTTGGAGCATGCTTTTGCTGCCCTCGAGGATGCTGAATGCAAGCACTGTAATCATTTCGAGCGGAGTGCTCCACTCGAGGCTCGCTTTCTTTCAGGAAGGGACGATCCTCTGCGTCCTCATTGCGATTGTGAGGCTCGCATGTCGAGCTGGCTGAGAGACGAGGGCCGTGTGAACCACCCCTCTCTCTCACATTCTTCCCGATCGCTCTGCTCCCAGGAGTCCTGGCCAAGGTTTGTCAATGAGGGTCTCACCTCTGACCGATAGCGCTCCGTTGAACGACCAGAGTGTGGTCTAATATCCATAAAATCTAATATCTAATATCCCTCCTTGACGGATCGCTGTGGGCGATTCTGGTCAGGAGAGTTCTTCTATCTCAGGCACAGGGGACAGTTTTCATCCCCAGCCTGAGTTCTGGAACCTTTCATCTCTGGCCCCTGAGGGGAACCGCAAGAGATGCTGGGTTTCCAGCAGATGTACTACAGACTATTGATTGTTAGGACTCCTTCCACTAGAAGAAGTTATGCCCTCAGATGGTGCTTTTTCAAAAGTTGGTGTATGACACACCATGCAGACCCAGTTCACTGCCAGGTTGTTTCAGTGCTGGAGTTTCTGCAAGAGATTGTCCTCAGGCACACATACTGGTACTTTTACATTCTATGTGGCCGCCATTTCGGCTTGCCGTGTTCTGATTGATGGTGTTTTTGTGAGAAAGCACCCTCTAGTTGCCCGCTTCATACATGGAGCTCAGCGGTCAAGGCCGCCCACCGGAGCAACAGTCCCTTCGTCGGACTTGGCCTCAGTGCCCAAAGGGTCTGCTTGGGACCCCATTTTGAACCACTAGAGTCAGCACCTGTCAGGTTTCTGACTCTAAAGATGGTTTTTCTCATGGCTATTACTTCTCTGAAGAGAACTGGGGATTTGCAGGCTCTGTCAGTCTCGTCATCCTGCTTAGACTGCTCATGGGCTGGTCATGCTATTTTGCATCCTCACCCTATTATTTTTGGGTCATTCTTGAAGCCTTCTGACCTCCGCCATTCATGACACCGGAGCAAGAAGGACTTCATTTACTGTGTCCAGTACATGCTCTTCAGATTTACATCCACCGCATTAGCCAGTGGCGTAAGTCGGAGCAGCTTTTCATATGCTGTGGCTGCCACTAGACAAACAATGTCACATCGGATGAGGGATGCTATTGCCCTAGCCTACGAGGCATGTGGTCAAGCTTCACCTCTAGGAGTTAGGGCCCATTCAACCAGGTGGGTTACATCTATCACCTATGCTAAGGCTCTGGCAAGAGGTGTCCCCTTGCATCATGTGTGTGGTGCGGAAGGCTGGTCCTCTCCGCACACATTTGTCAGACTCGATAGTTTGGATGTCCATGCTACTCCGGGCTCACATGTCCTTGAGTCAACATCCCAGAGTCATCTCTGAGACCTCTTCAATGTTTGTGCGCACACACTACACAACCTTGGGGGGTCCAGACACTTCCAGTGCGGCGGCGTTGGTATTCTCATTCCCATCAGCATTATTGAAACACAGCATCGAGAGTAGCTTTTGATAGGGAACGTCTTGGGTTACTTGACTGTAACCCTGTTCCCTGAAAAAGCGGGAACGAGATGCTGTGCCTCAATGCCGCACTGTAGGCATGCCTGGACGTCTCTTCAGACAAAGGTTTAACCTGAAGATGTGTACGTCTCACGTCTATTTATAACCTGCAGGTGCACGTAATCAATGACGTCACCCACCGAGGTTATTTAAGCCAATTCTTGGCGTGTTTGACACACGTGCTTCGCAACCGGTCGAACAAAGAATGTTCTCATCAGCATTATTGAAACGCAGCATCTCGTTCCTGCTTTTTCAGGGAACAGGGTTACAGTCAAGTAACCCGAGACGATTCTGCATCAAGATGTTGATGCTATGAGAATGCCCCCAGGCACGACCGGTATCTGAAGCATGTGTAGACTGACATTGACTGACGGCTGTACTATGAGGTCACATGGTGCACCCGAGCATATAAAAGGGTGCCTGCATCAAACACCATCAGCTTCATGAAGGAGACGCACAGCCATGCCCAAGGCATGGCAATCCAACACAGCATCACATTTCCATCTCAGGGAACATATACATAACCCTAAGACATTCCATTTCAAGGGAACTTTGACACTGCATCATGCTCTTGATGGTATGGGAATGTCAATACCCACTATGCCATGCTGAGGTGATGTCTGCTGCAACTAAACTGTGAACTGTGCACAATCACAGTGAGCTAGACATAACAGGAAGAAAATGTTTGATCTAAAGGCCAGTCTCTGTCCACTCCCCTACAAACAGCACAAGGGAAAAGTGTTGTGTCAGACTCTCAGCTCTACAAATGTTTCGGTTGTGTGTCTATCTTTGAGTGCAGATGAAGGCACATTTGAGCTGCAGAGCCTTGACCTACTGGAGAGGCAGGCCCAGCTGCGAGAGCGGAGATCCACACTGGAAACATCCCAGACTGACGCCCACAAGTCCATGGTAAGTTTGCTGTGCGATGCTATTTCCACCACCTGTACTCCGTGTGTTTCTCTGCAAAGGCCCCATTCACCCATGATACAATATTCTTAGGTTTCCTTTTCTCCACCACCAGGGCACCATGGACCCTGGGTGCACCATAAGCAAAAGGTGCGGTCTCCAAGCATCCTTGGACTTCAAGACCTTCACCCAGAATTGTTTCACTCCCCTTCATGAGAGTTCCCTCAAAAGGTTCAAATTCACAATTTTTCTTATTGTTAGAGATCAAAAACTCCCCACTGTCTATGTACCTAACAGATTGTAAAGCCTATCCTCTATCAGTTGGAAAAAAGAGCTTCTTAAGGTGTAATTGGGCATCTGGAGGAAGTGCAGCTTTTGGTATAAATCACATAAGAGTGTTTGCTGCCTTCACATAAATAAACAAGACCAGTCTCCTGTGTCTGCCATGGTTCAGGTATTCAAGCATAGCGAAATGTGATCAATAACCAGAGCCTGCTCTCCATATGAACTAGATAAAAAGTCTCTTGGTACTGGCATAATGAGGCCTCGGCTCCCCCGTGCAGCACTCCATAACCTGTTCGTGATACTCTCGCTGAGGAGGAGAATGAGAGGATGCAGGATTTAGTTGATGTTTTAAGGAAACATCACTGACTCCATGTGTTCTGCTGGAGGGCAGTGCTGCATATACTACTTGAACTCTTACACGGATTTAATTTTACTTATGTAAAACCATTCAGTCAGGAGTTCTCCAGAAATATGAGAACTCCATGCAAAGGTTAGTATAGGCCTAACTTCTCCAAACTAAACCCAAAGAGTTACAATTAATCTTTACTTCACTGAATATTTAAACTGCAGTGTATTTTTACCCAACCTTCATCTGAATCTTGGCTGAAAAACTGTAGCAATGCATTCTGGGATTGCCTTATCCATAAAATAAAGCAATGTGTCCTTAGAATTCGATTGTGTATCTTAGACCCACAAATCTTGGCCTAAAAAAAGCTGCCTATAGTCCCTCATTACGGTTTAGAATAGAGTTTGTGTTTGTTGTGCAAGAGAGAATATGTTATGGGAGTTTCATCCCGTTATGGTTATTAATTTAAAGTCTCTGGGATTCATTTGCCAGTCAACATAACTATTTGTGAAATCTTTGAGGACACTTAACTGCTTGTGCTCTTCATTGGGGACATTTCTATTCACTGTGGTGTCTGTATACTTGACACAGCACTACATTACTTGACATTAGGGCTCCTATATTGGACCCTTAAGATGACAAAAAAAAAAAAAAAAAAAAAAAGAAATTCAAATATACCTCTAAAATATAATATACCTCTAAAATTATTTAAACATTCATTGTGTGCATTGTCCTGCAGCTTTTGAGCTCCAATAGTGAACGGTTATTTAAATCAGGATTGTTGTTTCTTTTACTTTATTAAGTGATCAGACACACCATTTTCACATGCTGGACCATAAAATGTGGAAAAATCAGAAAATCCCAAAGTGATTATCAACAAAGTAGCACTGGTTTAAAAGAAAAGCAACTAAAGGGAAGCATCCAGCAATTCAACCTAAACATAAAACAGGTATTTTATCCTCATATTTTTGCTGATTTAAAGCTGCTTATAATCTGAAGATTATCTACTGCATCATTCTGTCTTCCAGGATGTTTATTTCTTCTCTGTTCTCCTTTTGGGATACATTTCCTTTTGTGCAATGTGTCTTGTTTGGTTCTCTGAGCATCTGTCAAATCTCACCCGGGATTAGAAGCACTGTATATGTACACACAGCGCGCTCAGAGATTTCTTCAGGCTTTTTCTTGTTCAATTATTTATTTTCTTTCTCCCTCCACTCCAGGCTAGTGTTTGAGAAACAGCCGGAGAACATTACTGGCGTGCATGGAGCAAAGGAACAGACCACATGGCAAATGATGATGCTGATGTCTCAATATTGCATGAAAGGAAGAAAAGGGTCAAAACGTTCACTTCTGACCCTTTGGAAAGATTGGCTTGGTTTGGCTGTTTCTTTCAGGATGGTTTTCTTGGCATTGATTTTTTTGTGCTGTTTCACATGCATCTGTGAAATGTTTACATACCATTTCTATTCGTTTTGTAAACAAATATTACTGTCTTAGATTTTTATTTTCTTAAAACTTGCATTTTGGCTCTTTGTAGATAGTTTCATCAGTCTTGCAGAATAATACATCAGCTCTGATAGTGGCAATTATAAAACAATCCAGAAAGAAAATGATGGTTTTGACTAAAACATCACTTTAGTTCACAGCAGTAATGGCACATTGATTTCATTTAACACTGTGAGAGCAACAAACACATTTTTTTTTTTCCATATAATGAAAGCAGACAGTGACCAGATATATGAATCACACATATCTAAAGTTTACTTAAAGCAAAAAGTTAACTTAAATATCACAGCTGCAGTTGCTCATTGAAAAAATAAATAAAATAATAATAATAATAATAATAATAATAAAATACATCTGCCTACATTTTTGCACAAATCCAAAAATGTACCTATATAAAAAAAATTCACTACAGTTTCCAGCTGAACTGAGCACTATTGGCAATGACATTGTCAGTTGTTTTTAGTAATTTTCTAAAACAAGAAAGAAAGAAAAAAAATCGGACAAGGGATCAGATTATTGGTAAATAATAAAGACTGTAATATTTTATGACCCCAAAACAATTTTGCTATAGTGCATGATTTGTAAACTAATACATTATGTTTGGCTTTTCTGACAAAGTAAACTTGCTCAATTAGCACACGCGGTACTGCATTGCACTTGTGATACTTTATTACTTCAGCAAATGTGTTTTTATCTCACATTTACTTTCATTAACACTATTGGTTAGGTTTAGTGTAGATGCTACGTTATTTTCAAACCCAATAGAGCATGAACATTTTAATGCCACTCACCCAACACTGGAGTGCCACAAATTAAGCAAGAAGCAATGTAATATAATTTCGCATAAATGCAGGCACTTTTTTTTTTATTTTTATTTTTTATTTTTGTTTTTTTTGCATTGACCATGGGAATCAACACATAGTTACTGTGCACAGTAAAGATTGCTATAAATTGTTTGTAAATGCGTATGCAGATACCACAATCATATTATCACTGCTGGTCACATTTTTAATGCTTTTGAACAGATTCACAGAATATCCCTGGCACCACTTATTTGGCTCAGAAAAGTAAAGTTAGTTCTTGGAACAGCTTGTGCAGTATTTGTTTGATCAGATGACACTTTAATACTTTGTTATCTGATGCAATGACATGGATAAAGTGTGACTAAAAATGTTGGAAGTGTTTTGGGGCATTTTAGTTTGAACTACAATTAATAAATGGTGCCTTTTTGTCAATTTTGTCAGCTGCATGTGTAATCCACAGAAGAAGGAGAAGGAGAAGAAGAAGAAGAAGAAATCATATGATCAAAGTGAGACTGAAAAGATGTTAATACAATTGGAACTACTGTGCAAACTAACCATTTACAGTTTTTCTCAGTCGATTTGACACTTTTCTCCAATGCAATGTACTTGTTCTCAAAACAATTAACAGTCATCCAAACACAAACGTATCTTAACCAAACAGTTCAACTTTACTACAAAATGAAGCACTGCATTTTTTTTTTCTAGTAATGCATTTATTAAAAGTAAATATTAGCATCAAATCTATAGGTGTGTTCTCTATTGATTATAAAACACATTCAGCTGTAGATGCACAAATATGCTAATGAAAATACGTTTACTTCAATTCTTCAAGAGGGAGTTTTGTTGTATATATTGTGTATACCTAAATGAAATAGAAATTGTTATCCAACACCTGTTATCACCCATGAGAAAAACAAACAAACAAACAAAAAAAACTAATTGACCCTTTAAACTTAAAATCTGTTTGTGCCACCTTCAGCAGCAAGAACTGCAAACAAACATTTCTAATAACTACAGATCAGTCTTTCACAGCACAGTTTTGTGTATATATAGTGCCTTGCGAAGTGCCTTAATTTTTTCATGGTTTTTTTCATGTTTTTTTTTTTTTTTTTTTTTTATGTCACTGCCTTATGTTAAACTCCTTTAAATTACTTTTTTCCCCCCATATCAATCTACACTTCATACACCATATTGACAAAGCAAAAACAGAATTGTCACAACTTCATAAATGTATTAAAAAATAAAAACACTGAAATAAGTACATTGCATAAGTATCCATACCCTTAATTAAATATATAGCTGAAGCACCTTTACAGCCTCAAGCCTTTTTTGTTTGATGCGACAAGCTTTGCTCATCAGTATTTGGCAATTATCTGTTATTCTTCTCCTCGCCTCTTCACCCCTCAAGCTCTGTCAGGTTGGATGGGGGCAGATGCACATTTTCAGGTTTCTCCAGAAATATTTGATTGGGTTCAAGCTCAGGTTGTGGCTGGGCCACTCAAGGACATTCACAGAGTTGTCTATAATCCACTCTTGCTGTGCATTTAGGTCCATTGTCCTGTTGGAAGGTGAACCTTCTGCCCAGTCTGAGGTTCTGAATGCTCTGGACTGGGTTTTCATTAAGGTTATCTCAATATTTTGTTGCATTGAGCTTTTCTTCTACTCTGAAGTGTCCCTCAGTCCCTGCCGCTGAAAAACAGCCCCACAGCATGAGGCTACTACCACCACACTTTACTTTTGGGATGGTACTCTGCAGGTGATGAGCAGTGCCTGGTTTGCTTCAAACATGATGCTTGGAATTGAGGTTAATCAAACCAGAGAATCTTGTTTCTCAGAGTCTGAGGGTCCTTTAGGTGCTTTTTTGCAAATTCTAATTGTGTTTTCATGTGTCTACACTGAAGAGATGATTGAGTCTTGCCACACCGGCATAAAGCCCAGATCGGTGGAGTGTTCCAGTGATGTTTGTCCTTCTGTAGGTTTCTCCTGTCTCCACATATGATCATGGAGCTCAACTAGAGTGACCATTAGATTCTTGGTCACCACACCAGCCAAAGCCCTTTTCTATCAACTGGTCAGTTTGGCCAGGAGGTCAGCTCTAGGAAGAGCCCTGGTTGTTTCAAACGTCTTCCATTAAGGGTAACAGAGACTATATGCTTCTGTGAACCTTCAGTGAAGCAGAATTTTTTTTTTTTTTTTTTCAACTCTTCCCCAGATGTGTGGCTTGACGTAACCCTGTTTCTACAGGCAGTTCTTTGGACCTCAGGGCTTGGTGTTTGCTCTGATATGCATTATCACCTGTTAGACCTTTTAAGATGTGTGCCTTTCCAAATCATACCCATTCAATTGAATTTGCCACAGGTTAACTCCACTCAAAGTGTAGTGACATCTATAAGCAATATGAATGCTCCTGAGCTAAATTCCAACTGTCCCAGATAAGGGTATGAATACTTACGCAATGGAATATTTATTTATTTATAAATTTGCGAAGATTTTAAAAAACTTTTTTTTTCTTTTTTTTTGCTTTACCATTATGGTGTATGGAGTTTAGATTGATGTGGAAAAATAGTCATTTAAAAGCAGTTTAACATAAGGCAGCAACATAACACCTGAAAAAAAAAAAAAGAAAATTAAGGGGTATGAATACTTTTGCAAGACACTATATATATATATATATATATATATATATATGTGTGTATATATATATATATATATATATGTGTGTGTGTGTATATATATATATATATATATAATGTATTTTATCTACACTACATATTTGCTGCGCTTGCATCATAGGAGAAAAAAATGTAAGAAGTTTGAATCCATGCTTGACAAGCTCCTATCTCCACAGGCCTCTTCCTTTGTGACTGGTGATGATGTTCTGGACCATAATGTCAGCAATGATCCTGTTCCGTTCAAAATAATCTTGATTGTCCACTTAAATTATCTCAAACTTAAATTCCGAAAAATGTTTGGACATTTACAGTTGTCACAGATCGGCCAGGCTCCCACGCCAGCCAATCACAACGCACACCCTCACCTGAATATTGATTGAGCACACCTGTACGCCATTAAATCATCATCAACCAAGCACTATAAAAACACCTCACTGCACTCAAACGTCTGGTCTTGTTTCTACAAAGTGGACTCCTAAAGCTATCCCTGTGACTTACCTGCTTGTTTACTTATCTCCTGTATTCACTCCAGCATCTGTCTCCTCCAGTGATTCCTGTCCAGATTCTCCACTCTTACAGTGAGGTGTGTGTTTCCCCAGCTTCCACGAGTTCCTGGCAAGGCAAAAGACATTTCTTCAGTTCTCATCCTCTATGACTATAACCATTGAAGTTTCTACTCACCTGCAATCTGCCTCATTTACTCTGCTGTTCAATAAATTATACTGGTATTTACATCTAACCTGTTGTGTGAGCCTGCTTCCGTAACAACAGTAAATAACAGAAGTTGTCCCAGGAGGACTAAAAATCTCTATCAACAATCATAGTACAACACTTTATAAGTGTTTTGACATAGTAACCCAAAAAGTTTAAACTTGACCTCTGAGTTGACTTACCGAGAGACTGAAAACTCAGAGTTTTCGGTTTCAGAACAGCTGAATTGTGTTAGTTCATTCAGCTCTGAGTAGGTTGACTGAGTTTAACACGTGCACCACAACTATGAAAAGTCATGATCAGTGGAGCGCCGAAATTACGATTCACCATGGCAACAGCTCCCGCCAAAAAGACGTACTTCCGTCAATGCGTAACTTTAATTCTTAACTGTTATAATATCAGAGGTGAAAACTGTAAATTATTGAACTAATATTCATTTTAATGGTATCCCATGGCAAAAAAAAAAAATATATATATATATATATATATTAAATAACAAAAAAAAAAAAAAAAAAAAACCTGGCAGCAAGCAGCTAAAAATGAAGTAGCCTATGAAAACACAATTCAAACAAGGTAAAGCTTTAAGCATGAAAGGTTCATGGGTGTAGGCTAAATGACTTTACAAACATTTGACATTAAATATCATTCAGTGTCTATTTCAATGCACTGTTGTTTTTTCCCCTAACACTCTTTTCACATAATTAAATATTCTCTTATCCAACCTGTTACATTTCTTAATTAGAGTAATAAAATTAACTTGCACTCAGTCGACAGTTTAAGAAGGCAGAGGCACCCAGAAAGGGGGGAGAACCGGCACTGACAGATGAAGAGGAGATGGTCAAGTATTGGAATAATTTTAAAATACAAAAGGAAAAATAATAACTTTTGCTTTTGTATTTGTAGGAAATAAAGATCAAATAAATTGTGAATAATTTGTGTTTATTTAACAGCTGTGGTTATGGCATATATCCCATACTACCCTTAAATCTGACATTCTTCCATTCCATACAGTAATCAGTTTCATTTTCAGAAGGTGTGATGATGGAGATGTGCTTGTCATCAATGCATCCAACCACACTGGAAATCCTGAAGGAAATTCTGATTACTTCCAGAGGTCGCAGCAAGATGTTGTCAAGTGAGCGTTATTTATCAGATTAGCCTCATTTAAACCGATTGCTACACCACAGACCTACAGTCCTGTGAAACTCCTCTTTAATGGATTTGTGCACATGAAAAAAAATCTCAGAGCGTGAGAGGGATTCACACTTTCCTTATAGGTCTGTAAACAGCACTCTTACTAATGTGCTCTGCATCTCCGATGTTTTAAAGAAAACTACTATTTATTTTTTTTCTTATTTTGCCAATGGCAAATTTATGTGCAGACTTTATCTGCCAGTGGGGTAAGAAATTAAAAATATTCTTGTTTCCATTTGCATGAAGATTATTTTTCTTATGGCGGACAATTTTACCTGTTTGGACAAATTAGACCATTTTTCATCTATAGAAAATGCATCTTAAGAATTTTTAGATATTTGTACTTGAAATAAGACAAAAATTCTCAGCAAGAAAAGCATTTTTGTAGCGTGCATGATTTAATACGTAATTTAAACATCGCTTATGCTGTAAAACGGGGGAGGAGACCGAAAGAAACTCTGGGTTTCCCGAAGAAAACCTGCTCCCGACCAGGGGTGTGTTTCCCAAAAGCAACCATAGTCGCAAGTTCCGTCGTTACCAATAGAGTTCAATGGAATTTACAACCATAGTTAGCTAACGATGATTTTGGGAAACGCACCCCAGGTTAGGTTCACAGAGTAAGTTACCATGGAAACTGACTCTGAGTAAAAGTTGCCTCTCTTTCAGAAACGGGCTTGACTTACCGTGTTTTTTCGAGTTTGACAAACCTCCCATTTTGAAACAGAAAACCCGGAGTTTCCCTCATTTCAGGGTTAACATACTCAGAGTTTTCACTTAACCTCCTTTCTGAAATGGGCCCCTGTTCCAATCTTCTTTTTCTCTCTCTCATTACACCCCTTTCTCTACCCACTCCATCACCTTATAGACTCATATCTATTTCTTTACTTGACTATATGATTAATTGAATAATTATCAGTTTAGGCCCAATCGAAAATATATTATGTTAATTTGATCGAATGACAAATTACAGAGTTTTGTTTGGACAAATGGTACGTAAATGTTTGTGATTTGTGTAAAACATTTTTTTTTTTTTTTCAGATATTTTAAAGTATTGGTTGGTTTTATTAACTATTGTGAAAACATTTGAGAGTTTTTGGCACATTGTTTTGAGAATTATTTGCATGATCTGTAATTTGTTTGAAATGAATGAAAACGTACAATCTGTTTAGGACAATTACAAAGTTTTCAGTTGACTGTGTTAACTATATTGAGAACAGTGACCTGAGTTTGGAGACGTGTCAAATCGATTGAGATAAACTGTAAGTGTTACTTGAATGTGTGTAGAATCACACAGAAAAACGTGAAAAAGAAGTGCACATAACTGAATGTGAAAAAGAAATGAAAGTGAAAAGAATGTTCACTTATACTGTACTTTAAATCTTAAAAGTATGTTTAAAAAATAGCTTATTTGCAGATAATATAAAATTAATTAAATAAAAAAAGACCAGTGTACTTAAAGACCTTTTTAAATAAAAGTTTTACTTTAAAGTGCAATTTAAATCAGGGCCCAGTACTGTTCCTGGAGATCTACTGACCTGCAGACTTCAGTTCCAACCCTAATTAAACACACCTGTCTGTAAGTAACAAGTGCCCCTGCAGATCTTAATTAGCTGGTTTAGGTGTGCTTAATCAGGGTTGGAACTGAACTTTGCAGGAAAGTGCATCTCCATTTCATAGTTTCCATTTTATATAGATGCATAAAGTCATGCTTAAAGATTGCAATATTTGAATATCTACAAAGGCATTAAGACATGATACATATGTATAATAAATAAATAAATACATACATACCATATCATACTTGGACACCATACTTGGCTACATGTCATGTCACTTTCAAATCAATCAATCAATCAATCAATCAATCAATCAATAAAAAAGAACTGAAATCAGAAGTGTTTCTGAAAAAGAAACTTTGCAAGTTCGTCATATTGATTGATTCCATCAAATTCCTCCATCTTCTAAAAACACTGCCAATGTTTTCCCCTGTTTTACCTGTCTATATTTTGGAAATAATTTTGACTTGCAATTCTCAAACGGAATCTGAATTTCTTTTTCCACACCAGTTAAACACCCACTGGCTCAACCTGCTACAGTAGCCACACTACTGTAGCAGGAAGTCGTGGCCTAATGGTTAGAGAGTTGGGCTAGTAACCTGAAGGTTGCCGGTTCGATTCTCACACCGGCAGGAATTGAAGGTGGGGATTGTGAATGAACAGCACTCTCTCTGCCTTCGATACCATGACTGAGGTGCCCTTGAGCAAGGCACCGAACCCCCAATTGCTCCCCAGGCGCTGGAGAAATGGCTGCCCACTGCTCCGGGTGTGTGTGTGTGTGTGTGTGCGTGCGTGCGTGCGTGCGTGTGCGCGTTTGTTCACTATTCACTGCTGTGTGTGTGCACTTGGATGGGTTAAATGCAGAGCACCAATTTCGAGTATAGGTCACCATACTTGACAATACGTCACGACTTTCTTTCAACTTTCACACCCCAAATTATTTCTATTGGCTGCACAGAAGTATACAAACGCATAGGCTGACAGGCAGGCATTTGGACGGAAGGCAATAATTGGACATTTCATGGTCTTGAGCCTTCCACGGAATAAATACTTTTTTGTTGTTGTTGTACTGAAAAACAACAATAACAACAACAACAACAAAGTACTGTAGTGTGTTTTCCTATGTCATCCAGGTACTCCAAAGTGAAACCAACGGAAAAGCCAAGGGACTCCTCCACCCTCCCCTTGTCTGTAGAATTTCCTTTATCTCAAAGCATCATTTTAACACACCGGATCAAAGGTCAAATTACTCTAATAGCTTTTTAAAGAAGCGTGGGCCATATACTCACTATGACGAACAATGACAATAAGTTATGACCCATAATTTCTCCACTGGCTACATTATGATAGAGTTGTGGGCTTTGTGACTAACGCTTCACACAAGCTTTAATATTTCATTTTTAGGGAAAGACTTGCATGACATTTTTATGTCTTCAATTTACCTTTGCTTAATGTAATGGTTGAACACAGCATAGGAATATACATATAATAAAACGCACTGAGTTTTCAACGCAGACTCATTGGAAAAAAGCATGTAATATTTTCGCAGCACAACATTACGTTGCTTCTAGCATGTCCAAAATGTCTAGTGATTGGCAAAAATGCCAGAGATTGGCACTTAAAGGCAGGATAGATGATCTGATTCAAAAACATTTTTTGTTATGTTGGTTGAAAGTCTCTTCACATACCGATAGCAATCACTAAGCTAAGTGGTCTAAATATATTTATATGTATTTATATCGACTGTGGAAGACATAGGACCATAAAATGTTCATCCAATCATATCCCTCGGTCCAAAGACTACGATAGGCTGTCCTATGTTATTATTGTAATATTATGTGCTTTGTACTGCAATGTTTTCCCACCAGTGAATGAGGCATGAGGTAATCTGAAAGCATTGCATTCAACTCTCCACCAACGCCATCTCTCATCGTATCACTGGTTAGCCTTTGGTCTGCCTGTGTGTGTTCTTGTGTTTGGAGGAGGCGTGGCTTTGGAGAGTGATTATGCAGGGAGGGTGGGATCTTTCAAAACTAGCTTGCTATTGCTAGCCTCTCTGAAATCACCTACCTTACCTTTAAATTCCATTCAGGTTTATAAGAAACAGATGACTGTGAGTCAGGCAGTTTTATTACGCTGGTTATTGTATGTATCACAGTATTTTGGAAATTAAATGTCCTGTGAGTGACATTAAAAGGTTAATGCTCCATTACATTTGAAAAATAAAAATAAAAACAAATAAAAAAAACATACCACCTACATTATATCTAACCAATAATGATGACAAAATCTAACATGAGATGAAAAGGCTTTTGCAAAATTATTCATGCAATTTTATCTTGCTTATACAAGTATTTATTTATTTATTTATTTATTTTTTTTTAAATCTTGACTTGTGTTTCATGGGACTCGTACATGAGTGCTTCCCATCACAAGTGTAATGCTGCATAGGGTGCACTACTGAGCAAGTTTACTACATCAGAAAAGCCATACATATGGAGCTGGTTATGTGATGCAAACGTCCCAGGTTACGTATGTAACCATGGTTCCCAGAGGGAACGAGGCGCTGCGTCCAAAAACGCTATGGGAACGCCCTCAGCGTGACCGGCTCTGAATCACATATGTAATCAGTCCAACAGATGGGTGAGACGTCATGGGTGGTGTGACGTAACGACCAGGAAGCATAAAAGCACGTGTGATGCACCCGGCGTCAGCTTCTAGGAATGAAGCAAGCTCTAGTAGGGATTCCGGAAATATGGCCCTGAGACGCAGCGTCTCGTTCCCTCGGGGAACCATGGTTACATACGTAACCTGGGATGTTCCCCTTCAGGAACTCAAGCTGCGTCCAAAAATGCTATGGAAACGAGATGCCCATGCCGCCAGACTTGCAAATCCCTGCCTAGTGTGGAAGAGCACAGCTATAGCAAGAGAACAGAAAAGCCTGGAGTGGCTCGCAAATCCAGGTCATAGAATCTGACGAACGTGAGGGGCGTGGACCATTCCGCAGCGTTGCAGATGTCCTGCATAGGCACACCTGCCAGAAAGGCCTTGGAGGCCGCCACACTTCTGGTTGAGTGAGTCTTGACCCCCAAAGGCGAGCGGAGATCAGAAGACTCATAAGCAATCAAAATGGCATCTACTATCCACCGGCTGAGGGTCTGTTTCGTAGCAGGAAGACCTCTCATAGGGGGACCATAACATACAAACAGCTGGTCCCCCCTTCTCCACAGGGCAGCTCTGTGGACACATGCATTTAAGCTTCTGCTGGTCTGGCTCCCTGAAGGGAAGAGGACAGAAGGCTTGGAGTACGACAGGCCATGGTGTCGAGGAGGGGACCTTAGGGACCTACCCCGCACGAAGGTAGAGAAACGCTCTGGCCAGACCAGGCGCAAAGTCGAGATAGGAAGGGGCCACTGAGAGAGCCTGCAGATCCCCAACTCTCTTTAGAGATGATATCGCCAAAAGAAAAGCAGTCTTTATCATAAGATGACGATCAGATGTCTCCTCAATAGGCTCAAATGGAGGCCTACAAAGAGCTTCTAGTACCACAGCCAAGTCCCACGGAGGGACACGAGATCGTACTGGAGGCCTCAGCATCAGCGTACCACGGAGGAAACGTGTAACTAGGGGGTTCTTGCCCACTGACTGGCTACCAAGAGGGGCGTGGTAGGCCGCTATAGCCACCACGCAGACCTTCAGGGTGGAGTGGGTCAACCCTGCAGAGAATCGGGACTGCAGGAACTCCAGCAATGTACCAACCGGGCAATTAACTGGGTCGAGCTGGCGGTCTCCGCACAGCTTCCACAGCTCCGGGCGGGCGTGGAAGATAGTACCCTCTGCCTGTGAGAGGAGATGCCTCCTGTCGGGAATCTTCCATGCAGAGCCATCGAGGAGAGAAATCAGGTCCGAGAACCATACTTGGCCTGGCCAGAATGGGGCTACTAGCAGAAGACGGACCCCGTCCCGGCGCACTCTCTCCAGAACTCCCGGGAGCAGAGCGATTGGGGGAAAGGTGTACAGACGCAGCCTCGGCCATGTCTGCACCATGGCATCCAGTCCCAGGGGAGCTGGATGAGTCAGAGAGAACCAGAGGGGACAGTGCGATGTCTCCCAAGTCGCAAATAGGTCCAACTGAACCTGGCCAAATTCTCTCCAAATCTGCTTCACCACCTCTGGGTGAAGCCTCCATTCCCCGGGCCTCGGCCCCTGCCTCGACAGGATGTCTGCTCCTGTATTGCGATGGCCAGGAATATAAACTGCTCTCAGCAAGAGGAGTTTGCCCTGAGACCACAACAGGATCTGGTGTGCCAACTTGTATAAAGGGCGTGAACGCAGACCCCCCTGGTGGTTGATGTAAGAAACCACTGCTGTGTTGTTGGTGCGCACTAACACATGGCAATCTCTCAGGTCTGGGAGAAAGTGTTTTAGAGCTAGAAACACAGCCAGCATCTCCAGGCAGTTTATGTGCCATGAGAGATGGCGACCCCTCCACAGACCGCGGGCCGAGCGGCCACTCATGACCACTCCCCAACCGGTGAGGGACACGTCCATCGCTAGCGTTACATGGCAACAAGGCGCTCCCAGCACCGGGCCCTGAGACAAGAGCCAAGGTTTCCTCCACATGTCCAAGGCACGTAGGCATCGCCACGTGACCTTGATCATGCGAAGCGGGGTCCCCCTGGGGAAAACCCTTTGGTCTTGAGCCACCAGTGTAGGGGTCTACACGTATCACGTTGGATGCAGCTGTCATCAGACACAACAGCTTCTGAAACTATTTAACAGTAAGTGACCGGCCTCCTCTGACTATCGTGACTGAAGTGAGGATCGACTCGATCCGAGCAGGGGACAGACGTGCCTGCATTGTGGTCAAATCCCACACCACGCCCAGATAAGTGGTCCTCTGTAATGGAGAAAGCACACTCATCTTGGCGTTTAGTCTTAACCCCAGCTCTTTTATGTGAGCGAGAACGAGATCTTGATGTCGAACCGCCATCTGCTCTGACTTAACTAAAAATCAACCAATCATCAATGTAGTTCAGTATGCGGATGCCCTGAAGCCACAGAGGAGCCAGAGCAGCATCCACACACTTCGTGAAAGTGCGGGGTGAGAGTGCTAGGCCAAATGGAAGAACCCGATACAGGTAAGCTTCGCCCCCTAAAGCAAACCTCAGGAACTTCTTGTGATGAGGAAGGATGGAGATATGGAAGTACACGACTTTTAGATCGATCATGACAAACCAGTCCTCGGACCTGATCTGAGACATGACCTGTTTGACAGTGAGCATCCTGAACTTCAGTCGCATGACTGAGCGGTTCAACTGACACAGATCTAAAATGGGTTGCAGCCCTCCATCCTTCTTTGGAACTATGAAGTACCGGCTATAGAACCCAGACTCTCTTTCGTGAGGAGGGACAACCACGATGGCCTCCTTCCTTAGGAGAGTGTTGACTTCTTGTTCCATAACCAGAGCCTGCTCGGGACCCACCAGTGTGGGAAGAATCCCATTGAAAGGCGGTGGCGGAGCGCCGAACTGAATGCGATAACCTCTTTCTACAGTAAGCTGGACCCATCGAGACACATTTGGCAGTAGTTTCCACGCTGCTAAATAGTTTACTAAGGGAACCAGCATCTCAAGACTGGTCTCTGGTGTGCTTGGAGCTGCTAGCTCAGTGCCCTTAAGCGGAGGACCGGCAGGAGACGGCCGAACTAACTGCTCTAGAGACCCCCAAAGGGGTGGCGAGCTTCCCTGCTCCGCTACACTTGTGGGCGGAAAAAAACTGAGATGTACGCTCGCTGGAAACCGCTGCGCCCTGAACCACCATCGGTGGCAGGGTTGGCAGAACAATCTCCTGAGGGCCCTGAGGAGAGACAGACACTGTGTAATGCGGTGAACCCCGTTCTTCCCCAGTAGGGGGCGCCCTCAATGGTCCTGGACCATGTGTGTCAGGAACGTTTGGTCGAGGGCTTCTTAGAGTGAAGCACGACCCTCAGATCGGACTTCGTCTTCAAAGCCCCCGACCTAGAGTGCCGCTGATCTCGGCCCCGTTGGGGGGGGCGCAAGAGGTGACACTCAACTTCTGGACTTCCCTGTATGAGGAGCTTGTACACGGTGAGGGCTGCTCCCGCCCAGCAGCTCCCAGAGATAGGGAAAGGCGAGGAAGGAACCGCTGAAACGCCGCCGCCTGTTTACGGGCCTCCTGGTACCTGTCGACAACCGAATTGACGGCGTCGTCGAACAGGCGAGAAGGCGCAAGCGGGGCATCCATGAGGAGGACCCTGTCCTTCTCTTTCATATCGGACAGGGTCAACCAAAGATGCCTCTCCACCGCCACCAGAGCTGCCATGGACCGCCCAATGGCACAGGCGGTCTCCTTGGTGGCGCGAAGCGATAAATCAGCGGCCCTCCTGAGCTCAGAGATGTCATCTGATTTAATGTCCTCGCCTTCATCTATTTCTTTAAGCAGGTCGGCTTGGTACGCCTGTAATACAGCCATTGTGTGCACCAGCCTGACCTGCTGCCATGTACCCCTTGCCCACCAGCGCTGAGGTCATGCATAGCAGCTTGGAGGGCAAGACCGGAGCCTTTAGAGATGATGCTGCGCCGGGAGACAGATAGCTGGCGAGTGTCTGTTCAACCCGGGGCATCACACTATAACCGTGCTCACTCAACCCTGCCACATTGCCATAGTAGTCGGAAGCAGGGATGAATAAGTGGGCCAAGAATGGTCTGGACCACGACCTCGACACCTCAGTGTGGAGGTCAGGAAAAATGGCAGGCTCCGGCATGGAGGTGGTAGCTTAGTTCGCAGAAAGCATTCATCAAGCTTGCTTTTCTGCGGTTCAGATTGTTTCTCGGCAGGCCAGTCGATGTTTAAAAGGTCATGAAACCCCCTGTTTCAGCACTGGTTAGTTCTCACCACAGTTTTAACAAAAATGCAAAAAAGTGGGCATGGTGCACAGCAGAGCGGAGGGGAGACGGACAACACACACAGCTTCGGGTTCGGACAGTTTCATTTCGCTCCCATCGAGTTAAAAACACAAATAAATGCACAGGTGTGGCATATCAAGATGCTGATTAGACAGCATGATTATTGCACAGGTGTGCCTTAGGCTGGCCACAATAAAAGGCCACTCTAAAATGTGCAGTTTTACTGTATTGGGGGGTCCGAAAACCAGTCAGTATCTGGTGTGACCACCATTTGCCTCACGCAGTGCAATACATCTCCTTCGCATAGAGTTGATCAGGTTGTTGATTGTGGCCTGTGGAATGTTGGTCCACTCCTCTTCAATGGCTGCACGAAGTTGCTGGATATTGGCAGGAACTGGAACACGCTGTCGTATACGCCGATCCAGAGCATCCTCAATGGGTGACATGTCCGGTGAGTATGCTGGCCATGCAAGAACTGGGATGTTTTCAGCTTCCAGGAATTGTGTACAGATCCTTGCAACATGGGGCCGTGCATTATCATGCTGCAACATGAGGTGATGGTCGTGGATGAATGGCACAACAATGGGCCTCAGGATCTCGTCACGGTATCTCTGTGCATTCAAAATGCCATCAATAAAATGCACCTGTGTTCGTTGTCCATAACATATGCCTGCCCATACCATAACCCCACCGCCACCATGGGCCACTCGATCCACAACGTTGACATCAGCAAACCGCTCACTCACATGATGGCATACACGCTGTCTGCTATCTGCCCTGTACATTGAAAACCTTGATTCATCTGTGAAGAGAACACCTCTCCAAAGTGCCAGACGCCATCGAATGTGAGCATTTGCCCACTCAAGTCGGTTACGACGACGAACTGCCGTCAGGTCGAGACCCCGATGAGGATGACAAGCATGCAGATGAGCTTCCCTGAGACGGGTTCTGACAGTTTGTGCAGAAATTCTTTGGTTATGCAAACCGATTGTTGCAGCAGCTGTCTGGGTGGCTGGTCTCAAACGATCTTGGAGGTGAAGATGCCGGATGTGGAGGTCCTGGGCTGGTGTGGTTACACGTGGTCTGCGGTTGTGAGGCTAGTTGGATGTACTGCCAAATTCTCTGAAACGCCTTTGGAGACGGCTTATGGTAGAGAAATGAACATTCAATTCACAGGCAACAGCTCTGGTGGACATTCCTGCAGTCAGCATGCCAATTGCACGCTCCCTCAAAACTTTCAACATCTGTGGCATTGTGCTGTGTGATAAAACTGCACATTTTAGAGTGGCCTTTTATTGTGGCCAGCCTAAGGCACACCTGTGCAAAAATCATGCTGTCTAATCAGCATCTTGATATGCCACACCTGTGAGGTGGATGGATTATCTCGGCAAAGGAGAAGTGCTCACTAACACAGATTTAGACAGATTTGTGAACAGTATTTGAGAGAAATAGGCCTTTTGTGTACATAGAAAAAGTCTTAGATCTTTAAGTTCAGTTCATGAAAAATGGGGGCAAAAACAAAAGTGTTGCGTTTATAATTTTGCTCAGTGTATGTGTGCTATTATAGTAGAATTCACTGTTGTCAACACTGCCTTAGATGAATGTACATAATGTACATAAACAAATCTACATGGAGTAACTAAACAGTTACCTATTTTATTTGTCCATTAGTATTTGTCGATATATTGAGGAACATTTGTGTTGGATTAAAAGTGAGTTAACGCATCAGCAACTACCTCAACATGTAAATGCAGTATTGTGCAGATAAATCACAGAGGTGACTGAATCTTGTCTGGATGTTACAGGGACAGATGAGACACGTGTGTTTATCCGGTGAAGAGTGACTGATGAAGGAATGCTGCCATGAAAGACTCTCAGTGAGTACACTACAGACATCTATAAAACATCTTTTAAATTTTAAGTTATGGTTTATTTTAATTATTGTAGTTTCAAACATAGCTTTTACAGTGCTTTTCTGATTCTTGGTTCCTGTACATTTGACGCAGAGCTTTTGTGGTGGAGCAGGTGACGGTGGCATTTGTGGGAAAAAAAAAAAGGAAAACCTGAAACAAAAATATAAATTAAGAAAAAGTAAGAAATCATTTTGTTACTTCTAATACAGAAATCAAATTACATTGTGCTGTTAAAATGACTGCTTTTGTATTATATTTGTGCATTTTTGTAGGATCTGAAATGTCTGCAGGCTTGTGTGAGCAGTGAGGATGGAGAAGTCAACAGCAGCATCCTAGAAATGGTCTGGTTCCATGGATGAGAGCCTCCATCACTCCACCTGCCCTTACTGCCTCATCTGGGCCAGATGCTGCTGTGGTCTCTTCATCCTCAGTGAGCCCAGAGCCAGCGAGAACATCTAGACAAACACCAAAAGACAATGAGGATGTGATTTTGTTCAAGTTTGTTCTGCTGGTTTCTGTTCATACAACATCAGTCAATGAAACGTTTCAGAAACTTCAAAATCATTGTCAAATAATTTCATGAAGAATCTGAAAGTCAGGCTCCATTGACTGATATGGTATGAACAGAAACCAGCAGGACAAACTTGACCAAAATCACCTTTTGTGTTTGGAAACACACATACACACACACACACACACACACACACATATACATACTTGAATTTGTGGTTTACGGGGACTCTCCATAGGTGTAATGGTTTTTATACTGTACAAACTGTATTTTCTATTGCCCTACGCCAACCCTACACCTAAACCTACCCCTTACAGGAAACTACTGGCAATTTTAGAATTTCATAAAACACCGTTTAGTATGTTTTTTTTTTTTTAAGCCTTTTGTTTTAAAGGGGACACAGGAAATGTCCTCATAAACCATGTTTACGTTGTGGTACGCATGTCATTATACACATTTGTGTCCTCATAAACCATATATACAGAACACACACACACACACACACACACACAAGGATTGAACAGCGTGGATGCGAGTGAATAATGACCAAATTTATATGTTTGGGTGAACTAACCCTTTAAAGCCCCAAATAGAAATTGTAAGAAATATATGTAAGCGTTTATATTATAATAGTACCTTGAAGAAATAAACTTTAAGAAATAAGCAGCTTTATTGAACGTTTATGCCCAAGGCACACAAAAAACATTTACATTTACATTGTTTTTTTTTTTTTTTTGTTTTTTTTTTTGTTTTTTTTTTAATTATGCATTTGGCAGACACTTTTATCTGAAGTGACTTACAGTGCTCTTATTATAGCAACCTGGAGTAAAGAGGCTTGCTGAAGGACACACCGGTGGTGACGACTACGGAGATCGAACCAGCAACCTTCTGCTTACCAGTTCACTACACCACAAAAGTAATGAGGCTATATCAAAAATTTACATGTAATTGTAAACATATGAAATGAAATTTGGCAAGAAATGGAATGCTGACAACATGAGATGTATTTTTTTTTTACTCTGTGTAAATGTTTTACTGATAGTTGTTCTCATAGAGGGCAGCACACAGATGTTTGGAGCAGACACAGCAGCCAGATCGTCCCACACGCGTTCTCCTGCTCTTGTTCAAGATTGTGTAGTATGGGGGGCCTCATCCTCTCTGTGCACTCAGGCAACGATAGCCTCAATGTCCCTTTCTCATCCATGATCAGATTCCAGTCTCACAGCAGCAATGAGGGAGGTGATGGACAGCAGAGACAGGTGAAGGTGGACACGGTGGTCTGCTGCTTCATCAGAATAAAGCTGCAGAACTGGCTCAGCTTTGTTTCATGTGTTGTTGACTTATTTATTGCCATGGTTACTTTTATTTACGTTTTACTCATTTATTCATGTTTCCTGTTATTGTCAGTAAATAAAATATAATTGTTTCATTAACATATGCATTAATTCATTACTTGACTGAAAATTGAGATGTATTCACCTTGGCTGCAGTTGTATAGTAATGTGTAATCATGCATTGCTAAATAAAAATAAATTACATTTTGCTTGTTTTACTAAAAATGTAATTAATTATTGGTCAGCATTTATCATTATTATTGTTCATAAGTGTTGGGCTACCAATGCATTCTGAGGTAATCTTAATTTCTAAGTAGTAATACTTACATTTTTTGAGTGTAAAATCAACGGTCTTCTCCAAAGGTGAGATCTTCCAACAACTGATGGACCTCTCCTTTGTGCAGATATTACAAACATGGAGGAAAACGTATTAGGTAGGGTTGTGGATTTATTGATGCTATGAGGTGTTTGTGCACCTGTTGCTCTTATTTTCTTTTATTATTATTACTGCAGAACTTGCAATTACATACAAGCTCAGGGAAAGATGGTTGTATCTTTAAAAAAAAAAAAAAACTATAATGGGTTTGCGTACATCATAGTATGAGATTATATACATGGACAAAAGATTAAATATCTTTGAATAATCATAAAATGAGTATAATCATAATGCATTAAAATTGGATTTGTTTTTGATTATTTATAAGCATCAGGGATGAAACGAGAGAGACATTCAACAAGAAAAGGGAAAACAATGAGATTTAAGACAGTTTTGCGTGTGGATGAACAATTTTGCACATAAAATTAAGAAATTAATAACATATTCAAGAGATAACTATCTTGGTTTTTCGTAATAAAAAATAATTTCTTTAAGGATTAAACTGTGGGTTATATTAGTAGAGTTAAACTTAAATCGACCCAATATTTATTGGTTATACTATAATCATAAGGGCAGCGGTTTCTTCAACAAGACCAAAAATGAGTAAATTTAATCAACATCAAAATATTTACAGACAGATGAATTAAGCCTGTCGCTCATATCTTTTAAGTTGTTTTTGCGCTTGTTATAACGTCATAGATCACATGATAACATAATATGGCGGATCGCATTCATACTCAACGAGATTTGGCTGTAGAGTACATACACTTTTAGCGCTCGTTAAGTAAGTACTTATTGAAATTAAGTACCTACTCATTGAGTAGGCGGTTTCGGGCGCAGCCACAGTCTGAAGCGTCTGTCATAGCAAATCAACACATGCTGTTTTGAATAATTAAGCGAAGTGTCTTCTCATTGGATAAGAACACGCAGTCTCATGAATGATTTAATAGACACAGATGCGTCATCGATGTACTATAGTCCATTGCCACGTCACAAATTGTGATGTCAACACGATGTAGATTTTAAACCCGGAAGATAAAAATAGCGGGAAAAAAGCTTAAAATTAACCAGTTTTCTCCAACAGTTAAAATTATCCGATGCTAACAGTGTCTTCTATGATGTGCAACACAAACACCTCTGCTAAAATCTCAGAAAAAGTAGTCTGGGCTTTCATGACCCTTTAATTTGGCTACCGCATGTGTAACCACCTCCAACAGCTCCTCGTACTGGGGGGATTGAGAGGGCAAATCCTCCTCAGCGCCCTCCACATCAACCTCCTTGGAGGAAGACAGGTGGAGCGTCGAGCCCGCTTCCCGGCAGGACGAAACCGCAGAGCGGGCTTCCAATCCTAGAGAGCGGGTGCTGGATCTGGCAGGTGAGGAAGGAGATGGGACTCGCCCGTCTCCATTCCCTCCACCAGATCCATCTGCGAACCCCACTAGTGTCGTCCGCGGGGAACGCTCGTGAAGGTTTCCTCCTTGAAGAGAGCCTTCCGGGAGCGAAGCGTACGCAACGGGAGACGCTCGCAATGCAGGCAGTCGGCCCTCTCAAGAGCCAACTCAGCGTGCTTCACTCCCAAGCAGACCACGCACAGACTGTGTGTATCCCCGCTCGTAATATAGCGCGGGCAGGGAGGAACACACAGCCTATAATGCGATCTGCTTTCGCCCTTGGAGTGCTTTGACTTAGCCGCAACTTTCGACATAATTCAAAACAAGAAAAGTTATGCACTGGCGCAACACAATACAGATGACTGACACACACAGAGCGCTTGCTGAATGACAGAAAGCTGACGCCGGTTGTACCGCGCATGCTTTTAAGCTTCCTGGTCTCTACGTCACCCCGCCCGTGATGTCTCGCCCATCTATTGGACTGATTACACATGTGATTCAGAGTGTGGTCTCGCTGAAGGCGTTCCCATAGCTTTTCCAATGCAGCTCGAGTTCCTGAAGGGGAACACAGTGTATTGCAGCCATGGAAGCGAGCAAACGAACTGGGTCAGAGATTACTGATTCTACCCAATCTAAAAAGCTCTATGACCAGAAGAATATTAAAACCTGCATTAATCAACTCATTAACTTACAGAGTAAGAGTCTGAGAGGAGGGGTGGGGGAAACAATGTTTTGAATTTGGACTGCAGTACCCATTTCAACCACTAGCTATCAATATTACATACTGCACCTTTAATTGTGATAAAATATGCAGCCTTGGGTGATTTGTTTTCATGAAATAGCAGAAAAAACAATATGATAAAATACAGTGATTCTTAAATGGTTACATTTATTATAATAATAATTGCATAGGCAATCTTCCATGAAGTACCATAGTTCATCAGTCCAACTATAGGTTGTTTATGATTCCTAAGCAACTTGCTAAAATCATAATTCAATATGAGGTCACAAATGTATTTCTATCATGACAACTCTCTGAAGATTTTACCATGGTAATGGATTGACAATGTTAATGTATATGGTCTTGACGGAACAGTTCTGCTACGCTGCTGCTGCTGTTGGTTATTGCTATTGTTGTAGATTACTGCTGCTGCTGCAAAGCAAGTACAGGAACTTACTACTGCCAATACATATATGTCAATACGGTGCTGTGAGTAATCTAGACATACTGCTGCTGCACAAATAGCATATATAATAACCCGTAGCAGATCTATACAGGTAGAGCTGGGGAAGGTGGAAGGTTTTGGAGGAACTGCTCCAGTGAATGCTAACCAGCCATTTAAATGTAAAGCAGTAAACTAATTGGCTGTGTATGCAACATGAACCAATAAGCTTGTGCCAAATAGTTTAACACTGTGAATATCATCAATTTGCGTAAACAACCCATCAGCCTGCGCCATCTAGAATTCCATGACAGAGCTTGGAATTTCTTATGGGACAAAGTTGTGTTACTACAGCTTCAAACATGGTATGTTCAATGACATTTTAGAGTCTGGAATGTGTATTTTATATAACAAATTTTTGTCATTATGTTTTTATGATAATAAAATGTATCATATACATTTTTTTCATAATTATGGTGGAAAAAAAAAAAAAAACACTCTCGCACATCTCCTAATTAGCAACAGCTTCAGTAGTTTTAGGCCCCATTCACACAGCCAACAACTTAACGACTAAATGTTGTCATTTAAACAGCAGCGACTGCTGGTGTCACAGTGTGGGTGTCATGTGGCAAGACAAAGTTGAGAAAAGTTACTTAAAATAGCAGCGACTTTTGGGAACAGCTTCCAAAGAAAATTAAGTCGTGAAGTGCATATTATCCATCTTCTGTCAGATACTGTATAGTGATGTAAAGATGGTGAAATTTAATCTTGTCATTCAATGTATGTGGTTTTTTAAAGTTTAGCTTTTTAAATGAAATCAAAGCTACTCACCGCAAACAAACTGGCAGTCAGATCTCACTCTGTTCATTGGCGACATGAAGAGGATTTTGATTTTGCTGAAGGCCACAGCAGCAATGCACAGTAGTGCAATGATTTGGAATTGCAATGCAAACTCTACGGTTTCCATGAAGAAGCATTTCTACTCACTGAAGCACTGCTTTCACTGGCATCTATATCCGTCTGAAAGCCAATTCAGCTTCAAATGTACTATATGGCTTTCAGTCGTTGTGTGTTATCTTTGCTGAACCAGACCCACTCTCTGCTTTCCCACAATTTTCCTGTCAAATGTAAACGTCTTGATGGTTTAGACATACCCAGGTGTGAGCTTGACACTCAATTAACCTCCAATGATAGGAATGCTTTTCTTATAGAGAACAGTATTTATTATGTGTTTAACCATAGTGAATAGGTCAAACAAACACAATAATCGCAGAGTAATAACCATGCTGAATGGTTCGATTGTCTTGAAAATGACTGTAAGTCATTCTGGTTTTATTACTGGTGTGAAAACAATCAAGGCCCAGTTGCTGGATTTAGAACAAAGATTCTTTTGTTTCAACCCCGAGATTGCTTGAAAATGGACAATTTCAATGACAGTTCCAACTAACACTTCAAAATGCTTTACATAACAGTTTAATTTTCATTTCTTTATTAGGGCCCGAGCACCGCGGTGCGAGGACCCTCTTGGAATTGCTCTGTTTCTTATTAGGGCCCAAGCCACTAAAGCACAGGGCCCTATTGTTTTTCTAAGGATTATTATTTTTTTCAACCTTTCGGGGGTTTTGGGGGCCTTGACGTGCTCAAAAACTCTTGAAAATTGGCACACACATTGGAATCTGCGGCCATTAGGACGCCGCAGAGGCTGGGACCCGGGCGTGGCACAGGGGCTCTACGGCGCCCCCTGGAAAACAGTCAGAAAACTTGATGTATATCTCACACATACTTCCACGTATTCATATGAATCTCAGTACACATATCATTGATCCGAACAACTTTCACACTGCATCTCATAGGCTCCGCCCAACAGGAAGTTGGCTATTCAGGGCTGTTTAAAAAGCACATGCTCTGAAATTTGATATACTCCTCTGAGGATTTCCAACTGATTGCCACCAAACTCGGTAAACATGATCTCAAGACATTGGGGATGCTAAATTGCGAAGGGATTTTTGATATCACGAACGGTTTGCCTGTGGCGAGGTGATGAAGTTATGGCAAAAAATGAGAGACAGGAAGTGTCTAATAACATCCACATACATTGTCTGATTTTGATCAAACTTCAGGGGTTGTATGATGCCGATCGCATAGATGTTACTATTAGGAGTCAAAGTTATAGCGCCACCAACTGGCAGCAGTAAGAGTGTCATTTTCAAATCGTTTTGAATTCAGCATCTTATTTTTACTCAGTTTGCTTCAAAACACGGCCGATGTAAAACTGTTGAGGGAATATTGATATCTAAAATACTGTTGCCATGGAAACGTGTCAAACTTGAATATTCTTTTCCGGTGATTTTGAGGCAGATAACATGCTTAGAATTCCATGAGTATGTGTGTTGAGTGTGGGTGGGTGAGAGAGAGAGAGAGAAAGAGAGAAAGAGAGGGTGAGAGAGGGTCTGTTTAAACTTTTGATGGTTAAAAGTGGTTTAAAAGTAACAGTAAAACAGTTCAGCTCACAGATGAAGACTAAGCTGTAATGCAGGCAAAAATATTTCACGAATGCTTATAGATCAATAAAATTGTTAACCTTTAATGATTTATAAGCATTTTTTGATAACACTTTATAATAAGGTCTCATTTGTTAACATTAGTAAATGCATTAACTAACATTAACAATAAACAATATATTTTTATAGCATTTATTAATGTTTGTTGATGTTCAAAATGTTCAAAATCAAAATGTTCTTATTAACTTAGTGCATTAACTAATGTTAACAGATAAAACTTAAAATTGTAATGCTTTAGTTTTTAACTTAATATTAACTAACATTAATACATGCTATATAAGTGTTGTTCATGTTCATTAATATACTTAATGTTAGTAACTGAAACCTCATTGAAAGCGTTACCGAAGTTGTATGTATTGTTGTGTGTGTGTGTGTGTGTTTCACAGTCTTGATGGTTTGATTAACCCTTTCATTGCTGTATCCCTCAAATCCAAACTGCCAGAGGGTTACTGTAATACATGTGCTCGCTGTGCACCATTATCCTGATGCCACCGGGGTGACGTTTACACTGACGGCTTGGACCCGCCATTGCTGCTTGCAGCTATAATTCTTCTTCTTCTTCTTCTTCTTCTTCTCCAAAATTAATCACATTTTTGAGGGCATAAACATGCATGAAAACTCATGAAACTTTGCACACGTGTCAGAACTGGCAAAAATTTACCATCTGATATGGTCTTCAGATTACAGCATGGTGTTGTGTTTTGCTGTTGTCTGGTCTCAACGGTTTATTGCAGAATTTACATAGGCTCACAGAAAAAAAAAAAAAAAAAAAAAAAAACATGAACAAAGGCATATTGGGATGAAAAACACTGAGCATCCTCAGAGACGAAGCTGGGCTGGTTGAACTGACTTGTAAATCAAAAGGGAACAGGTTCAAATAACATATAGGTTGTTTACTGACACAGTTAAATGCATGACCAAATAATATATTCAGTGTTTTAGATGCAAATCGATGCAGATTTGGTCATTTTCCATTATTACACAATAAATTAGTTATATATAACCAGATTTGCATCACAGAATCCTTAAATGATACCAATAGCACCAAGGCCATGTGTTTAATTTCCAAGGTACAAACATATTGATAAATTGCTGCCAGATACGTAAATGTTAATGGAGGTTTGTGTCTATGTAATGGTCTTGCTATAGTACTTAGTACTAATTGCTTTAGTACTAATTGTTTAAATCACCATTATGGTGATTAATGTTCTGTTTGCTTAGGATCTTAGATCTGGTAAGTTTGTATTTAAATATCTCTTCTAACCACGTCATATGTATAGAAAGTGTCATAGTGTCATTTTTGACACTATGGCAAGATATAAAATAAAGTTAGTTAACTGACTGCATTCAGTCAGTTAATGGAAGTCGGTAAGCTTCAATTATATTATCAACATGAAAATGGCATAATTGACAATTTGGTAACACATTAAAAAAAAATGTTTAATTTGTTAATATTAGGACCTTTAAATAGTTAACATAAACTATAATTGAGTAATACCTCTGCAGCATTCCACTTAGTTGAAGTTAATTTCATCAAAAGTTGTGTCTGTTAACTTTAGTTAATTATGAACGAACATTAACAAACCATGACAAAACCGTATTTTTATTAACTAACATTACTAACACATTAATAACATTACTTAAGACTACTAAAATATTGTTTGATGTTAGTTCATGTTAGCTCATGCATAAAATAATGTAAACAAATAGGACTTTGTTGTTATTATTATTATTATTATTATTATTATCATCATTTATTATTGTAAAGAGTAACCACTAATTCAGCATTTAAAATGCTGACTGCAACACAAGATTTATTTAATTATAAGCAGCATCTAGACACACACAGACATGTTGGCAACAAAAGGCAACAATGGTGATATTACAAAGTTTACAGATAAATGCTAAATTGTGAAAATTACAAAACAAACTACTAAAAGTGACCAATGCATCAACGGCACATATAACACCAACAAAGGCAATATCATAATTAATTTATGCTGCAATGCATGCTGGGTGCCATCATAGCATACTTGCATTGTAAAAGCACAGGATGATATTGTATATTTAGAGTAATTACTTTGATTTCCAGCACAGTAAAAATTGTAGCTAAAAAAAGTTATGTACAGAACAACTGTAATAAAACATTTACAGTAGTCTCTTTTTGCCAGTCTTACTGACAACTATATGTACAGTGTGTGGTACTGGATCAATGATTCAGTGAGTCACTCATAAAGACAGTAACTTGTCGCCACCTACTGGTTTGTTGATGGAACATGCTGAAATAGTGTAAAATCCCCACCATTAACACACAAACTGACAGTCTGACTGGAACAAACACCGACAAACGGAGTGAATCAAATAGACAAATGCTCTATTGCTGCTGGACTGTTATATCATACTAAAACTAAAACTAAGGTGGGGCTTAGTGAAGGGACAATTTGCAATTCAAAAAACATTTATGTTTTTCACTGTAACAGTGATGATTGGTGACTTTGCATTGTAAGTTAACCATGAAAATGATTAAATATTGATAAATCACTGATGAATGCTGACCCCCAAATGTGATTGTGTAACTTTTCTATTATAGTCCTTCTGTTATATTATCTGTCTCGTTACCCTGGAGATGATGGCAATCTCCCTTTCTTTCAAAGTGAACCTATTCTTCTTTTAAATGGCTTTTCAGACATTTTCAGAAGCAAAGAGGTTAGATTCAGCCACTTTTATGAAGAGAAACCCCCCAAAAATTAATCACTTTAATGTCTCTCTCACTTATTACGTACAATTATGCACCATACATTTTACTTATTTGCACTGAGCCCTTTCTTTCTCTTCATAAAATCAAATCTAGCTTGTTGAACTCAGGGAAAATAAGCCAATTAGTATCACAGTTCACAAAGGATGAGACATGATAGGTTCAATTTAAAAAGGGCATCATCTAACAAACATTAATTGCGGTGCCTTTATTAACAACGCCCAGGGCAGACAACTTAAAAGCGGTCCGCAGTCCATTTATATAACCATCAAATATAATGGGTTATTCATGAGGACGAATGGAAATGAACATTATCTGACCAGGATGTTATTTACTAGTTTTCTGTTAGTAGCCTTGAGGGATAAAGAAAATATCTGTATATTTCTGTATACAGTATAGGTTATACAATATGTATGTGGGTAGCTGTCATGAAATACATGGCGTGAAATGCATCTTTATAAGTATTTTATAATAATTTTACATGCTCATTCATTTGTCACACTACAGGACAGTTTACAATGAATGCATATAGAAATGGTGACTAATTAAAGGACATGAAAAACACTTTCATTGTACAAATATGTACATGTTTACCTAAAATATTGTTTTGATAAATAATAATAAAATAAAAAATAAATAAATAAGGAATGTCATGTTTCAACTACATAAATATACAGTAAACACAAATACTGTATTTCCATACTAAGCTCATATATGCTCTCAAGTTTTTCATAGTTTTAAATCGTTATCCATATGCTCCATCTTCGTTAATCTAATAAGTCTTCTTCAGAATGTATTTTGATCACATTGTGCTATGATTAAATGGCTACACCACTGAAAATTTTCCCAACCTGTTATTTTCATTTTGAATATACCTCCAGATGGCTTGATATTGTACATCACATAGTCTGTTTTGCTTAGTGTAGGAAGAGGAAAGTAGTTACGGTCATGTCTCAAATGGATAGCTTGTCGCTAAATACTATGAGTTCATGTATAATTGAATGGTGAAGAGCAGTTTAAATGGTCCAAGCTTCATAATTTTGTTGACAGTGAGTAATGTTAGTACATAGTTTCACTATCTATCTATCTATCTATCTATCTATCTATCTATCTATCTATCTATCTATCTATCTATCTATCTATCTATCTATCTATTTACTTTACTTTACTGTTAAAACAGGTATTCCAATTGCCATTACCATGATACAAACATCTTCAAATAATATATCCATCACACCGAATTTTTTTTTTTATTTTTTATTTTTTTTGTATTTTGTCCCAGTTCACTCTCATGTAGCTGTAAAAATAGTTGCCTGCTGAAACTTAAATATATATACATCTTCATGACTAGATAGACACAGGTGAGTTTCTCTTTACTATACACGTTAGGTTTCTCTATAACGTTAGATGTGAGTCACTCAACCGGAGGTAATCCTTTCAGATCGTCCATCCATTGAGTGAGCATGTACAGGACGGCCGATCTGGATTTGTCCGTTAAAGTTAACTTATTTAAATAACAATCATGGTCCTGGACAAGAGAGTGACCTTATATATGCAGGTGAAATTGGATTTTCTCCAGTCATTGACAAAAAAACAAAAAAAAAAAAACAACTAACAAACTTAATAGCTAGCGTTAGTGAAGCGGTTAGGGGAAACTGTCTGCCTCCACCTAAACTCCGCCCACAGAAAAATGTCACAATGTTTACTAACAGAAAAAGGGTCTATAGGGAGCAATTTTCACTATCAATTAGTTGCTTATTAGCATGCCTATTATTAACATATTGGCTGTTTATTAGAGCACCTATTCTGCATGACCATATTCTACATCCATAATCCTACCCAATGCCTAAACTTAGCAACTACCTTAAAATTAATACAATTTGGAGTTTATTGAAGCAAAAGTCATAGTTAATGGTTTGCTAATAGTGATAATTGGACCTTAAAATGTGTGACCATAAATAAAGAAATAAATATTGACACCCAATCAAAATTTAATATCCCACATGCATGTAATAGTGATATATGTCTATCAGAAAATTCCGTAGTCTATTAATTGTACAATTCTAATAAAATAAAAGTTGATTAAATACAACAAATCCTATAAATTAATTATAAATGTCCATAGGTTGCATTTCAAAGTGACTTATTATTCCCCCACTTTTAATTCTACTTCTTTATAGTTGAAATTCAAATAACACTGTACTTCTTCAAT
Source organism: Spinibarbus caldwelli (assembly GCA_039654775.1). Lineage (NCBI taxonomy): Eukaryota > Metazoa > Chordata > Actinopteri > Cypriniformes > Cyprinidae > Spinibarbus > Spinibarbus caldwelli. The sequence continues at coordinate 7,714,847 of CM077223.1, read as the reverse complement.
GAGTTTGCCACCTTGATACCCATTTAGAAATTGAAATAAAATTTAAAAAAGTTTAACTTACACATGGTTCGTAACTCTTGCATAAACCAAGCCACCATTTACATAAGACATCCATTGTTGCTTTCCTGTCCATATCTGTCTCGTTCAGCCATCTATATCTCTTTCTAAACTCAATCTCGTACTCATTGATCCCCAACCTCCGTCTCAGCAGTCTATAGACACTGAACTCCTTCACTAATCATTGGCCACAAGGATCCATAAGGCCTAATTGTTGCTTTCCTGATGCACTCTCGTTTTAGATAGATACCTTGAAACTTTGGTACATCATGAATGTTCTTCAGTCCTCCCTATAGTCAGTCACATCGGAAATTGGATTGCACAAAGAGATAAAAATCACTCCCCACATTCAGCTGAGAGCATCGAACACTCTAAACCGAGCTCTGCAAGGGTTTCAGGGTATAAGGCACCTTACACAAGTGCAATGTTCTGCACAAACCTCGTAATGACAAATGGAGGACAGAGGCAAGGTGGAAATAAAACAACTGAACCATAAGGAGGTGACGAGGGTAGAAAGAAACGTGACAGTTGGGGAGAGATTGAACACAGAACTTTAAATTGGCTCAAGGGGAGAGGAAAGTTGGGACAGACTCGCTGGAAATCTTCTTTAAAAAAAAAAAAAAAAAAGAGAGAGAGAGAGAGAGAGATAGTAGGACTGCCATAGATAAGCATGTCTCGTCACAAGCTTCCTTTTGTTCCGTTTGTTCTTCTTTTGGTGAGATCAAGACAGAGTTTATTTAGTGTGTGTATATGTGTGGCGTACACGATGAGAAAACACGGGCGAGGGATTTACAGGAGCTGTTCTGCTGATGTGCTGATAAGAGTATTGTGTGAAGAACTGCTCAAGTATTCATACAAGCCAAACCGCAAAAGATAAGAGCAGAAAACTGGAGGGAGAGACAGAAAGAAAACAAACAAAACAAAAACAGGTAAAGGCATTTGATACTTGCTACAGAAACACTGTCGTGATGACAAAAAAACACACAATGACCCAATACTATTTTATTTCATTTGAGGTGACTTTATTACTGTAAGTAATCAGTGTTGCTTGCATGTTTGAAAACACTATAGCAGGGTTTTTCAAACTGGGGTTCATGAGTTGAATAAAAGCAAACTTTAAATTAAAATAAATAAATGCAGCTGCATGGTATAGGTTATTGCGATTATCAAATCAAATGCTGTGATTTAATTGGATAACTGTAAAGTCTGATTCATTGTGTGTTTCAAATTGAAGTGCGGCACTGTGTTCATTTACACGGGAGAAGCTCGTTATTCTTTTTTCAGCCTCTGCCAGCAGCTCAGTTCACAGCAAATGATCTCAGTTGCATTTGGTAATGCAATGTACCATTGGTTTACTTTATTTACACATTCGCATGACTTCCAGCATTTCTGTGGGCAGAAATTCACAGCATCTCCCCAGTATTCTGCCAGCATAAAAGCTAGATAATTTATCTGAATGAGAAGAATTTAACACATAAATATTGGTATTGTAACTTGTAGTGTAAAATAAAATACTGATAATTATTGTAATTGCAATCAAATATTCATATTTTACAGTAAAACTGTAACAGGATATTTCTGTCTCTATTTTATAATCAAAGTTAAAACACTACTACTACTCATCTATTTGATTGGCTTCCTAACACCAGTGTGAATGCAATGTAGACTATAAGTGTATTAGTATATTAGCATACCACAAAACAATTATCCAAACTAAAATTAAAAATTGAAATTATCAAATCATAAAGACTGTAATGTAATTAAATAAATATATGTGTTGATTTACATGTGTGCAGCTCATTATCTGCTAGTGTTTTCAGTGTCTCAGAATATCTCAGTTCACAGTAAATGCTGCTCTGCTAGAACTCCATCTGCATCTGCTCTGAGTTTGGGTTGCTTACAATGTGCATTTGGAAACGCAAGGTGCACAGATAATCTTCTCAAACTTCTAATGAGATGCATTTATAAACCTTTCTCAACAAAATAAAATGAACATTTAAAAATGTTAAAAAGTGAAGAAATTAATTCAGCCATAAATATTAGTATTTTACTTTTACAGTTCCACTGTATAAGCTTTATTTTTAATGAGCTGAAATTGCAAGCTGTAATTGTTGAAACCTGTCGACCATTAGTGTTGGTACAAGAAAGAAGCATGTTTGCACCAACAGGACACAATTTCAGTTTTATATCTGAACAGATTTTTTTATACAAATTAAAATTAAAAAAAAATAAAAAAAACACTTTTTTTTTTCTCAAACAATTGTCAGTTTGTGTTTTTATTGATGCATAGGTACAGAGAGAGTGAAGGGGAATGACCTCGCAATGCAAAAGCATGAGTAAAAAATAAATTCATACATAAAACAGATAAGCCAGTTTTTGAGGAACCAGAAATGGCCACTGAACTTCCCCTTGCTTTTCATGTGACATGTTTGCGCTGAAATCTAAAATTGTGTATCCCTCTTTTATATATATGGGGAAAAATGGAAAATAATTGCATCAGGATGTTGCAGCTCTCAAATCTATAGGTCAAGTGATCGAATGCATTGATCTGTTTTAACATCTGTTAGAACAAAGGAAAAAAAAAAAAAGTAATAAGATGTAGGACCATGGCCACATCAGTCTATTGATGACTGTCGATTGATTATCCCACAGCAGTTGCATGAAAATTGTGCAGGACGTTTGTAATTTTGATTTTAATGCATAACTAAGACTTGTATTTTATTTCATTCAAGACTTGTGTTTTAATTTTGTATGTAAATTCATGATGGCAATTAAGAAACAAAAGGAAAAGACATGCGGAGGTCAGACTTAAATGATGACACTTTGAAGCTTTTGTTTTTCTGATTGATGTGATGCTTCAATTTATTTATTTCAAATAAAGGTGACCTATGTGATACTTTGCATACTTCCTTGTGTTTATATGCATAATTAAAGTAAACCATTACCAGGTTGATCCCCCTGTTAAGTGTAAACACAGTGCAAAAATGCATGAATCTCAAAATTATTTTTTACAAAGCCTGTTAATTCTGATGTTACCATCAAAGGATGTTTGCATCTGTTGTGATTTGAATGTGATTCAGCACGTCAGATTTAGGAACAGGAGGAGAAGAAGGACTAGTCAAAGGCTGGCAGGCATTCACGTGAAGAAGATTGGTCTTATTAGTCGGGGTCCTGGGGGGTTATTTGGCAGCAACCTCATTAAGGAGTTAAATTGTGTGGAGTCTCTCAGTGTTTGTATGCGCCATCGCTGGTGTGGATGCCACAATCTCTGTCATCTGTAATGGCAGCCTGTAGCAGCAGGCCTTCGTCACCAAACAAGTTCCAGCACCATCTCCCCTTCTCTGAACGTCACAGCAGTGGAACTTTGTGAAAAACATGTTGTTAGCTTTCTTTTCTCTCTGATTTATTCTCTTCTGGTCTTACAGTACACCACTACTGTGCAGCTAGAGAGCCTGCCGGCATGTCAACCCAATACAGATCAGTGAAGGTGCACTAACAATCAGTATTGCAGTATTTTCCTGTTTTCCAGAATATATAGATTTATTACTTGAGAAGCAAAACTGTGTAAGAATGTATCTTGAATTGTTTATTTATTTATTTATTTAGTGTGCCATTTTGCAAATAGTTTTGTCTTTTTGAATGATGGATGTCCTTGGCCGTTACACTTCATCTAATACTAGTGCCATGTTTTATTTTTCCTTTTCTTCTTTTTAAAAGATATCCTGTCAAGTTAAAAGCACTTTAAATGCAAAAATGCAATTGCAATACATCAACATTTGTAAGATTTTGTCACGTGTATGTTCGTGTTCTGTTCCTGTTTTTCCTTATTTGGTAGTTCCTGTTCGTAGTTAATCATCGCTCATTCAGTTCTCCTGTGTTTAATTAATCATCTCGTTTGCTCCTTTGTTTCCATGTCTTTATAAGCCCTCGGTTCCTAGAGTTCTTTGTCCTGTCTGAACGTCATTTGATGTGGTTGTGTTCTCCTGCGTTTTCTCCGTCGTGTCAATAAAATACTGTTTACTTTGGAATATCTGCCTCCTTGTGCTCCTTTGTATTTCTTGCCTCAGCAACCCATGACAGATTTAATCAGTCAAAACAGTTATCTAATTTTGTGTCTCTGGAAAATAGTGATCTGTGACATTGTATGTATTAAATGATTGATTGTGTGTCTATTTGTTAATGATGGATTTGCAGACACATCAATGTTTTTAGATTTGTGGAGTAAATATAATATTGTTATTAATATTTAATAATAATTGTAATAATTGTAATATAAAATTAGACACTTGGGGTAAGATGGGCCATCCAGAATTACACAAAATGCCCCAAGTGGCATCTTATTATTAGTGTTAATTTAATTCATGGGATTATTGTTGAGTAATAACTGTAAGCGCATTTCAAATATTTTTTATTTTTTAAAATTTTTATATATATATATATTTTTTTTATTATTATTAAAACCTATTTGAGTGAAATAATTCAGTTTGAATTCACAGTTTTGCTACAGTTTTATTACATATTTTCAGTTAAATATGGGCAATTAAATATGTAAATATACATATGCCGGTACATAAGTCGTAGAATAAATTTCCTTTTCAGATGAATCTTTTTTTTTTTTTTGGGGGATTCTGCATGGTCTGTCATTGGTTACTCAATTATTCACCTAAATTGTCAAAACACAATTTTATATAGTTGATTTCATATTTTACAAAATCTATATACATATCAATAATATAAAAAATGTATATCTAAATATGTTACAATTTTAAAAGTAAATGCACATGCAAATGCAGGCAATTTCCCCTATCACCATGTTTATACAGTACCTTCTGGTTTATAAATAGTCTGTAGATTTTATAGATTTTAGTTAGAGGCACCACTAAATGGCATTAACTAACTAGAGTAACTAACTAACTAAATAAATAAATAAATAAATAATGCATATATTCTACTTGTTTCTGTTTGTTGATATTTAGTTTATGTGCTGCTCTGTGCATCAAAGTAAACTGAATCTCTTTCAAACATTTGATATCACTGACTATCAAATCCAGATTAATTCTTCCCTCTGAAGGTTTTTTTTTTTTTTTTCTCCACTTGCTTAAGCATTAATCCAATAAACCTAAGTGAGGTTTATGCTTAAGATTAAAAAAAATAAATAAAAAAAATACAATAAAAAAAACAAAAAAAAAAACAATTGCAACAAATGCACTATGTGATAGTTTTTAATATTCAGTTTGCTGAAGTGCTCCAATCATCCAAGGTACTTACTGAATTAATGCATGACCCCTAGGTTTACCAGCAGTTTTTGTCAGCGTTCACAGGCTGAGGTTTTCATCATTTGCTCTAAACGTCTTTTGAACTCACTATTGATTGGAGGCCATGACAGAAAAGGGTCATGCATGTAATTCTGCGATGCCATAACCTTAATGTAATGTTCTTTCTCCTGTCCTTATCATATATTCCCTCTAGTACTTTTATGCTTCAAATAAAGAACTTTTATGCCCGCCATTAACATGCTTTTATGTGGACGTTAAGAGATAATTGCTACCTTCAAAATTCCATTCAAAACGTTTGCGTTGATCGAGAGGGTAGTCCAAACGGGCCAGAGCAAAGCCAACAGTGTTGACTTCCCCATTTATCAAAGGCTCTCATTAACAGAGACAATATCGATCTGCCAGCACTAACGCCACTGGGAATCTGCATCGGCAACGTCTCTGTTCAGCAAAGCAGTCACACCCTCCCACCTCGTCTCGCCAACCAGCACCCTGCTCTAATTAGACAGCGTGAAAGTCGTCCGCCGCGCCACATCTAACAAGAGCGAGTGGAGCAATCCAATGAACTCTGAGAGGAAGAGCTCCTTTAATCAGGAGTCCAAGGCTATTAGCCGCATGTACTTGTGTCCTTGTATAAAGGTCACATGTCATGTCCCAGAGCTTTGAGGGACTAAAGGGTATTTGTCTGTTAAATGCGCTGGAGAAACCGGTAATGATCTGGCTTCCAGCTTTTGGCACTATGATGCAAAACTTCTATGAAGTAACTCGTGTCAATTTTTTTCTAATTTAAATTATATAGCCATTCAGAGTTGCAGTTTGCTTTATAAAGATCCAAACTGCTGAAAATTGCAGTTTGTTCTACAATATGCAAATTAAATGTATTTTAATTTGCAAAACAACTAGAGATTTGTTGACTTTTTGGGTCAGACCTATTCTCCACTCTTGAAAACTCTTCTATTGAGACATGATTATATGAATGTCAAACTTTTGCAATCTGCATGTTATTTTATTTATTTATTTATTTATTTTTATTCACAAAATGGAGTCGAACAATCGTTCTGAAGAGTTTACCAATACTCTTCATCAAACTTTAAATTTCTTTGGAAAACTTACAAAAAACAATATAATAAACTCTGCAAACAGCAAAACATTATGCATTGAATTGTTTTACATTCTGTGCACCTGTTTTACTAAACAGGCCAGATTAGCATGGATAAAAGCACGGATGAGAGTGGAAAGTTTGGCTCTTGATCTACTGACAATTCGCAAATTAAAGGGAAAGTTCACCAAAAGATGAAAATTCTGTTGCTTTCCCTCATGTTGTTCCAAACCTCTATTACCCGAGACACACTGTACGATTTCCGGCTGTCTCAGACGAAAGATTGGCATCATGAAACAATTGTGGCGATTTCTGTGATCGTGGCTCCTGATTGGTTGTCCTGTGTCATACAGTGAGAGAGGTTCAAAGACGGTCGTTGTCACAGTCTTGCGACCAAGGATAGCCTACGATAATTTTCTGACAGTGTCAGAAATTCAGCATGATCATTGCACAGTGTGTTTGCTGCTACAACCCAAGTTTACTGACCAGACAATAAAAATGCGACATAAAAATCAATGCAACATGGTGCTAAAACATGAAATTGCTTACCTCAAGCTCTTATCCTTTCCTCTTTCGCCACTTCCACTTTTTTTTAGCACACATACAAACTACAACTGCCAAAGTCTGATTCATCATGTTCTTTTGTTTATCACTAGCGCATGCTGATGACGTTTTATTCTTCTATAGAGACATGCGTCGTAGCGTACGAGTCAATACTGTAGGTGTCATCATCGTATAGTCTACATGCATGTCATACCCAAGTTTATTAGATCCGCACAATGTGATTTGCAGTGATCTTATAGGATTGCTAAAATCGTGCAGTCTGTAGAAGGCCTAAGACCTTCGTTCCCCTTCGGTACACAAATCAAGATATTTTTGATGAAATTCAAGAGCTTTCTGACCCTGCATAGACAGCAACGCAATGCTTGTTCAAGGTCCAGAAAGGTAGTGAGGACATCGTTAAAATAGTCCATGACATCAGTGGTTCCACCATAATTTTATGAATCTACGAGAATACATTTTGTGTGCAAAGAAAACAAAAATAAAGACTTTATTCAACAATGTATTCTCTTCTGTGTCAGTCTTTGAAGCACCTTCACAAGAGTACCATAGCACATAATATTTTCCAACACAATCTCATGAAAGTGCGTATCAATACTACAAGTTTCTGTTTCTATTTGGTGTACTATTTATATGCAGAAATTGACTTTGGCATGCATATGATATGCAATGGTTAGGATTAGGGGTGTGGGGTAGGTGCGTATTATATGTACGCCAAAACTGCGTATCATATGCATGCCAATACATTGCGCATCATATGCACGCTAAAATTGCATATTATATGCACGCCAAACATGTGCATCTCATATGCACGCTAAAATAAATTTCTGTGTATAAATAGCATGCCAAATAGAAACAAAAAATTGTGCTACTGATATGCATTTTCATGAGACCGGGCACTATTTTCTCAGGAAAATGCATGTACCAAAATGCAAATAATAATAATAATAAAAAAAAAGAATCTTAACTAAGAAGGAACCTGAAACTTAAACAGTTATTTGAAAATGCCAAATGGCTGGGAGTTTAGAACCTATTCATGTTGACAACCAGTTGTCTTTAATTTTTCAGTAGCACTTTAGATTAGGGAACACTATTTATTTAGTTAACAAGTTTCTTATTAGCATGCATATTGGTTGATTATTAATACCTTGGGGAAAAAAAAAGTGTCTGAAAAATAGCAATTATTGCAGTAAAGAAACAGAAACATTTATTTAATTGTATTATCTTGCATCACATTATACACGTGGCCCACAACCAGAGCTGTAACCAGCTGAGGTTACTGAGGCCCAGACCTTGGTACATTTTTTCATATTCAGAAATCAAATTTGAAACACTCTAAATGAAAATTAAGCAGTTTAAAACTCCTCATTTGCACATCTGCATTCAGTTTAGACAGTTTCTAGGCACAACACAAAGTTTTTGAGCCAATGGTCATAAAAAATTGTACCAGTCTTTGAGAGTCTGTATCAGACTTATACTGCATGATATTACATCTTCATTCACCGACCATTCAAGTCATTTTTTTCTTGCAACAAATTGTTTTGAGTTTTTCATGTGTGCAGCATACAAACCTAGCCACCAGATCTGATTGTGTGTCAATCTCTTTGTTCCTAAACAACAACCTTTACCAGGTTAACAAAAAGCAGCGGTCACTAATATGCTGCTGTAACAACATGCCGACTCTGACAACACATGACCTTGAGGTTATTTTTCCATCGAGTCAGTCTCCCTCCAGCTGCACATCTGGGGAATTTCAGTAAGGAAAACAAGATGGCTTTAGATTTCTAGAATCTTTAAAAGGTCACACATCCAAACAAATGCCAGCAATGCCAAGTCTTTTCCCCCCAGAAATGGCGATCTGGCAAAACAAAGAGTCAGACTGCATGTGGAGAGACATTTTTATGAAGGAAAAGGTTTTAATATGAGTTTGGCCTTTAATTAAATACTTTGGATTGATTATTTTGTGAGAGCCGAACAGGAAGGCATAGCAGCATTTCCTGTAACAGGTTGATGCTTACAATAACAAGGAAACCTTTTCAAATGGCTCATATATATATATATATATATATATATATATATATATATATATATATATACAGGCCTAAAAATAAATACTTATTTTGTCTTTGAATGTGCTGACAAGCATTTATGATAAACAAAAATATACTTTAATGTCATTTCTATTGAAACTTATGTATTTAAATATATTTGTAATTACATTTTTTTTATGATAAAGTTGCAGTTTAGTACATTAAAAAGTCTCAGTTACAAATATAACCTCGTTCCCTGAAGGAGGGAACGGAGACATCACGTTGGTGACTGACAACTGGGATCTTGCTTAGAAAGACCAATCCACTTCGAGTGTAAACTAAATGAGCCAATGCACATTGGCATGCGATGATTGCATCCAGCTGCCGCTGATGAGAGTGCGAGCATAAATAGGCAGCAGGTGCAACGCATACCAGGTTTTTTTGCTGAGGAGCTGAGCTGGTGACCTGGCTGCTCAACGGTGGTACAGCAGCCGTGGCGACGGGACGTGATGTACGTAACCGAGACGTTCCCTTTTAGTCAATCACTACGAGTCACGTCGGTGACCGACAAATGGGATCCCTACCAAAGCGCCATGGATGCTGCCCCTTCCGGTGTCCTGTGCGAGCCACCTGCACCCCTTTTGGTGTAGGCCGGGCTCAAAACAAGAAGGCCAGTCACCGTAGTTGTAGCACTACCCACTCAGTGAGATTGGATAACACTGGGAAAATGTACCCGTTCCACTTGGAACAGGAAAGCCGTAAAAAGCCCCATCCTTCCCGAAGTAGGTTTCGGAGGAATTTACACGTATGGATCCGTTTAGGTGCATATGGAAGAATTGCACCTAATCACAACCCTACAACCTAATTACAGATTGCAACCCTCTTGAAAAATGGCAGAGAGATCTGCCGTGGAAACACAGGCTCTAAGGCTATACCGTGGATTTTTACATATATGGGATGCACTCAGGTCTCTACATATGAAACCAGTTCTCATGAATCCACAGAGTGAGGGCCTGGCTCCAAACACTCCGCCACGTCTGGCCACCGGAGGGACGGAGGAGCTCGACAGGGTCTACAGTACAGACACTCTGAAGCAGTTTTAACATTTTTAGCAAGCAAAAACTACACCGGGGCCTCTCAGTGCCTCTACCCATTTGAGGTGAGAATACAGGAGGATACCGGCTCAACACAAAGACTATAGAATCTAGCAAACGTGTTGGGGTTCGCCCAGCCCACAGCTCTACAGATCTGTCAGCGAGGCACCACGAGCCAGCTCCCAGGAGGATGCAACACTCCTAGTAGAGTGGGCTCGCAACCTGAGCGGGCAGGGTGCCTGATAACCCTGTGCCTGATAAGCCAGGGTGATGGAATCCACTATCCAGTGGGCCATCCTCTGCTTGCGACATAGACCTTCAGGGTGGAGGGAGACAGCCTTCGCCCCAACCCTTGCTGCAAAAAGAAAAGCACAATTCTGATCGGGCATCTCTGGGGGTCTTCTCGGTGAGAAGAACACCACTCGACGAATAGGTTCCACTTCAAGGCGTAGGTGTCTTGTAGACAGTGCTCGCACCGAAGTGATGGTGTCAACTACCTCTCAGGGTAGGTCACTTAGAACCTCCGCGTCCCGTCCAGGAACCAGACATGAAGTTTCCAGAGATCTGGAAGCGGGTGCCACAGGGTGCCCCATCTCTGAGTCAGTAGATCCTTCCTCAGAGGAATCTGCAAAAGAGGGGCTGTCGCGAGGAGCATCAGTTCTGGGAACCAGGTCCAGTTGGGCCAATTGGGCGCAACAAACAGGACCTGCTCCTCGTCCTCCCTGAATTTGCACAGTGTCTGTGCAAGAAGGCTCACTGGGGGAAATCCATATTTGCGCAGGCCCCGCGGCCCGCAGTGTGCCAGTGCATCCATGCCAAGTGTTCCCTCGGTCAGTGAGAAAAACAACTGGCAGTGAGAAGTTTCTGGAGAGGCAAACAGGTCTACCTGAGCAGCTCCGAAACGACTTCAAATCAGCTGGACCATCCAGGGATGGAGTCTCCATTCTCCCGGGAGCGCAGCTCGTGACAGCTCGTCAGCCATGCATTTGAGCAGACCTGGAACGTGAATGGCCCGAAGGGACCTCAGAACCTTCCGACTCCAAAGGAGGAGGTGGTGGGTGAGTTGCAACTTGTGACAGGAGCGTAGACCACCTTGTCGGTTGATGTACGCAATGGTTGCAGTGTTGTCCATCCGGACCAGCACGTGCTTGCCTCGTAAGTGTCCCTTGAGACGGCTCAAGGCAAGGCACACTACTAACAACTCTAGGCAGTTGATGTGCCAGTGCAGTTGGGGGCCCGTCCATACCCCCGCTACTGCATGCCCGTTGTACGTGGCCCCCCAGCCGGTGGTAGAGGCATCCGTGTAAACTACAACATGCCTGGAGACCTGAGGCCCGTTTCAATAAGAAGGTTCAACCAACTCTGAGTTTGAGACTCTTAGTTGACTTACCGTGAGATGGGAAACTCAGAGTTTTAGGTTTCAGAATGGCTGAATTGTGTTAGTTCATTCAACTCTGAGTAGGTTGACTCTGAGTTTAGCGCGTGCACCACAACTATGAAAAGTCATGATCAGTGGAGCTCCGAAATTACGATTCACCATGGCAACAGCATCCGACAAAAAGATGTCTACGTACTTCCGTCAATGCGTAAGTTTAATACTTAATAACTGTTATAATATCAGAGGTGAAAACTCTAAATTATTGAACTAATATTCATTTTAATGGTATCCCATGGCAAACAAAAAAAAGGACAAAGAGAAAAAAGAAACAAGAACATGATAGCAGCTAAAAATACTTTTACTAAAAAAAATAGTATAAAAACACAGTTCAATCAAGGTAAAGCTTTAAGCATAAAAGGTTCATGGGTGCAGGCTAAATTACTTTACAAACATTTGACATTAAAAATATCATTCAGTGTCTATTTCAATGCACTGCAGCTTTTCCACACTCTTTTCACATAATTAAATATTCTCTAATCCAACCTGTTACATTTCTTAATTAGAGTAATAAAATTAACTACTCAGTCGACAGCAAGAAGGCAGAGGCTCGCAAAATGGAGGGAGAACCTTCACCAGCACCACTGACAGATGAAGAGGAGATGGTAAAGTAGCCTATTGGAAGAACTTTAAAATCCAAAAGGAAAAAGAATGACTGTTTCTTTTGTATTTGTAGGAAATAAAGATGACCAAACAAATTGTAAAAAATTTGTGTTTATTTAACAGCTGTGGTGGTGGCCACTGCATCTTGTAGCTATTAGGCTACCCCTCCATCTGGCATCCGTCCATTTCATACAGTAATCAGTTTAATTTTCAGGAGGTATGATGGTGGGAATATGTGTGCCATCACTGCATACAACCAGACTGGAAATCCTGAAGGAAATTCTAATTACTTCCAGAAGTCACAGAAAGACGTTATCAAGTGAACGTCATTTATCAGATTAGCCTCATTTAAACCGATTTCTACACCACTGACCTATAGACCAGTGAAACTCCTCTTTGACGGATTTGTACCAAGGCAAAAATTCTCAGAATGAGTGTTAGAGCAACGCACACTTTCCTTATCGGTCTGCATACAGCGGCCTTACTAATGTGCTCTGCATCTTCGATGATTTAAAGAAAACTACCATTTAAAATGGTACCGCTCAAATAAACATGTGAATATGGCAAATAAATAAATAAATAACATAAGGTATTTAGTCTTGTTTCCATTAAGGGGAAAAAAATAATAATTTAAGTGCATTTTTCTTATTTTGCAAATTATCTGCCAATGGGGTAAGAAATTAAAAATATTCTTGTTTCCGTTTGCATTAAGATTATTTTTCTTATCCTATGGCAGACACTTTTACATATTTTATGTAAAATGCACTTAAACGGAAAATCCCCCGGGAAACAAGTAAATATCTTAGACCATTTTTCATCTATATAAAATGTATCTTAACTTAAGAATTTTTAGATATTTGTACTTGAAATAAGACAAAAATACTCAGTAAGAAAAGCATTTTTTACAGTGTGAATGAACGAATAAGGTATTTAAACATCACTTACGCTTTAAAACGGGGGTGGAAACTCTGGGTTTAGCGAAGAAAATCTGCTCCCGACCAGGTTAGGTTCACAAAGTAAGTTACCACGGTAACTGACTCTGAGTATAAGTTACCTCTCTTTCAGAAACGAGCTTGACTTACCCTGCTTTCCAGGGTTTGACAAACCTCTCATTTTGAAACGGAAAACCCAGAGTTTCTCTCATTTCAGGGTTAACATATTCAGAGTTTTCACTTAACCTCCTTTCTGAAACAGGCCCCTGCTCTAGGGGTACTCCCACCCGGAGAAACGCAAGGTCTGACCACGGGGTGAAGGTTTGGTGGCAGGCTGGTGTAACTTGGACCTGGTGAGTGTCACGTTGCCATGCCCTCCTTGGAACTCGGCCATGAAGCCAGTGCTGAAGCGGTCTCGTATGAAGTAGCCCGAGTGGTGTAACTGCCGCTGCAGCTGCCATATGCCCCAGGAGCCTCTGAAATTGTTTCAGTGGGACCGCAGTCCTGCCCCTGAATGAATTCAAGCAGTTCAGCATCGACTGAGCACGTTCCTCTGTGAGGCGTGCTGTGTGTTCAACCGAATCCAACTCCATACCGAGAAAAGAGATCCTCTGCGTTGGGGAGTTTGTTCTTTCCCCAGTTGACCCGAAGACCCAACTGGCTGAGGTGCTGGAGCACCAGGTCTCTGTGTTCGTACAACAGATCCTGAGACTGTGCTAGTATAAGCCAATCGTCAAGATAGTTGAGGATGTGAACCCTTTGCTCTCTGAGCCCCGCCTTCATATCGGCTGCAGGAACCTGCTCTATCGCGTCCTTCGCCAGCAGGACTGTGATCTCCGCATGCAAGACAGGAGCATCGGCCAGCTTCACCACTGTGAAGCAGACGCCACTGAACTTGGGGGGACGCCAGGTGAACCAAATCGCATAGCCGAGGCTGATGGTCCACAGAAGCCAGCGAGATGGGCTGGGTAGCGCTAGCCAGGCACCCAAATACCGTGCAAGCGGGACCAGCGGAACCACCGCCGTACCCGCAGTGGGGCAGTGAGGTGGAACGCAGGGTCAGGAGTGTACGGTGCATTGCTTATCTGGTTCCACGGTTGGACAGAGGGTGCGTGAGGGTGCGTGAGTAGGGCCTTTGATGACACTCTCGAACCGCCCGCTGCTGCCTGCTGGCGACCGAGCTGGATGAGTGCGGTCCAGAGTTGGTCCATCCGCAACTCTCCGTGCCCTCATGGGACCCAGAGATAGAGGAAAGTGCTTCTTTTTCGAGAATTTGGGTACCGCCGTCTATAGGGTGAGTTCAACATCTCCCGAAAAGCAACTTCCTCCATCTCTGAGTCACTCATCTCAAGGCCGCTTGCTCTTACGCTTACTGCCAGATTTGACAGGGGCCTGGACGGGCGGGGTGGCCTGCCTACGCCCGGCTACACGGCGCTGCTTGGGTGGAGGCTGCTGTGCAGGAGTGGATGTAGAGGGCCGCCCTCGGGGATGAGCAGACTGGGGCGCTGTGGCTGGCGGGCGGGTGGAGGCAGCAGCTGCCTGCCAGGGCAGGATGTGACGAATCGCCTCAGTCTGCCTCTGTGCAGCCGAGAACTGCTGAGCAAAGCTCTCGACCATGTCGCCGAAGAGGCCGGTCTGGGACATGTGAGTATTAAGTAACCGAACTTTGTCGGCATCCTTCATGTCGGCCAGACACAGCCAGAGATGGTGCTCCTGGACCACAAGTGTGGACATCACATGACCCAGAGAACTCACAGTGACTTTCGTCGCTCGGAGTGCGAGGTCAGTTGAGGTTCGGAGGTCTTTCAGAACCTCCGGATCATGACCACCCTCGTGCAGGTCCGTCAGTGCCTTGGCCTGATGAACCTGCAGTAATGCCATAGTGTGTTAAGCAGAGGCAGCTTCTCCACAGGCCGGGAGAAACAAAGCCGGTCAGGGCCAACGAATGCTTACAGACCCGGGAGGGGAGCGACCGTTTGCACCACCGGGTGCCAGTGGTGTTCAGACACAATTGCATTGCAACCGACCGCTCCACCGAAGGGACTTCCGTATATCCCCACGCTGCCCCGCCGTCAAGGGTGGTGAGGGAGGACGAGCCACCAGGGTGGTTTCTGGCAGTGAAAGTTGCCGTCCTGGGGCGGGGTGCTGAGAACCAGCGCGAGCCACCCCGAGAAACCAATCGTCCAACCTCAAGGGCTCGGGACACGGTGGAGGTTTCCACTCGAGCCCTACCCTCTCGGCGGCCCAGGAAAGCATAGCCGCCATTTCCGGATGAGCTTCAGGCATTGCCACCATCCCGGAGGGTGGCAGTGCAGCCAAATCCTCCTCTCCAAAAAGCTCTTCCTCCGATGCAATGACATCCAGTCGTCGGGAGGGGTGCCGAAGGATAGCGCTGGTATGCTCTTTGAAGAGGGCCCAGCACGTTCCTTTGACAGCTCGACTGGCTGCGGAGCGCAAGAGGATCAATGGTCCCCCGAGGGTTGGTTCCCTAGAGGGTTTGCCACCACTGTAACCCTCAGACCACCCGTGCTACTGCCTGAAGTAGTCCTCGCCTGGTTGCCGCCAGGACGAACACTGGATCACGGCAGAGGCAACGGAGCTCTGCCCCTCTCGAGGTAACAGAGCCTGGTCCGCAGCTCCGAGATGGTCATCTTTCCGCAATGAGAACATGACTCATCCACGAATGGTGCCTCAGTGTACTTCATACCCAGACACGTGATGCAGCGATCGTGACCATCACCGGGATCCAGGTAACGACCGCATCCAGAAACGCATGGGTGAAACGGCATCTTTAAAAAGACGATCCGTCATCTTTACAAAGACGCACCCGTGTATGCTCTTTTAGTGAAATTGCTCTCTCAGGGAAATGCTCTTTTAGTGCTGAGACGCACAGGGGAGATTCCCACTTGCAACAGGGAGTAGTGCAGCCTGAAGTGCGCAACCCACTCGACACGGAACGACCACTGCTGAAGCTCGCCGTCTGCCAACACAAAAGCTCCCTTAGAGTACACAGAACTCGTCGTCACTTGAACAGATTTGGTAGGAGCAGAACGATATAACCGCTCAGCTCCGAAGCAAAAAGCTGGTATGCATTGCACCTGCTGCCTATTTATGCTCGCGCTGTTATCAGCGACAGCTGGATGCAATCATCGCATACTAATGTGCATTGGCTCATTTAGTTTGCACTCGAAGTGGGTTGGTCTAAGCGAGATCCCATTTGTCGGTCATCGACGTTACTCGTAGTTACCGATTGAAAGGGAACATCATATTATTAAAACAATATTAAATAACAATGTAGTTATTAATATAATAATTTATAAAATGGGGTCTTTTACATGCACACATGTACATGTGTAGTCAGCACATAAAAATAAATGTAAAATAAATTTATTTAAAGCATGACAAAATATTTAAAAAAAATGGTTTAAAAATGACATTAACGCAAAACTTTTAATGTGACATTATTACAAAGTGCACTTTTTACTTAAAAGAGGTTTAAATCTGCTTTAAAGTCCAGCTATGTCAATGCACTTTTTTAGTCTGTTCAATGTAATCATTGAAAGAGGTCTTATAAAGACTGTGTAAATAAAAATAAAAATAAAAATGATACAAATAAACACAATAAACAAGAAATTAAAAAGGACCATCTTTAGATTGATATTGTTCCTATTGCAAAAGGGCATCTTTTTTGTTTGAACTGGCACATTTGAAGCATTCAATCCTTGACTTCTGGTTGACAGAAAATGCTTTATAAGTTCTCTGGGCGTGACATTTAATACTGAGGTTAGCACAATGTAAAGGTGGTCCAAGCAACTTCAAAGAAAGGTTAACTTCAGTCAAGCGTCACAACCTGCGAACTAGTCCATTGCCTTCAGGGTTTCATTTCCTACACTGTGCAAGCATGGCCTTCTGGAATTTAACTCAATCAGCTGTTTTTTTTTTTTTGTTGTTGTTGTTGTTGTTTTTTTTTGTTTGTTTTTTTTTATGTGCATTGATTGTTCCAGTGTTTTTGATGAAGTTTGACTAACACATCACGTCTGAGATGTGCACTGAGTTTCCTGGAGAATATTTCACATTAGAAATGTTAGTTGGTTGACAGTATGTTGGTCCTGTTGTTATCTAATCAGCCTCTACCTACATGTTTTCAAAAACATATCTTTACATTCAATTGACTGCAGTTTCCAGCTGTAATGGACACCAGAGGCAGTAAAACAACAATTTGTATACCATTTCACACAAATTATGATTACTGGGGTAGAATAACAATTAATAAAATTTATTTCCTTGCACAATACTATGTTATGTTATCAAAACACATTTAGCATAATGCGTGATTTGAAGCTTGTTCCAACACTGTAAAAAGATTACTGTAAATTTTACAGTAACTTACTGGGAGCTGGATGCCAGTAAGTTACTGTAAAAATGGTTACAGAATTTTTACTCTAATTGCATTTACAGTATAATAATGGCTTTACTGTATTTTCATTTACAGTGTTATTACTGTATTTTCATATACAGTATTATTACCGTATTTTCATTTACAGTATCAGTGCTGTAGTGTTTATTTTCATGTAGTTTAAACATTTTTTACCTCTAAAAAAACAATCAAATTGTGGTGCAGCACTGTAATCCATGATTTTTACCACCCCAACTCCATAAAAATCGCAATAACTCATGAGCATTAGTTCTGATAATATTCTTTTTAATTGTTGAACATTTTCTTTTTAAAAGTACAAATTACAAGTCTTGATCTCTAGGATGAACTAGCTGAAAAAAAGGACATCATCACAGTCCCCTGGGCACTTTGTATCATGGCAAAACTTACACATACTGAAAAGCAAAAACAAGTAAGTACACTAACAGTCAAAAGTTTTTGAACCGTAAGATTTGTGATGTTTTTAAATAATTATCTTCTGCTCACCAAGCCTGCATTAATTTGATCCAAAATACAACAAAAGCAGTAACACTGTGAAACAGTTTTACTATTTAAAATAACAGCTTTCTATTTGAATATATTGTAAAATGTAATTTATTGCTGTGATCAAAGCTGAATTTTCAGCATCATTACTCGTCTTCAGTGTCACATGATCCTTCAGAAATCATTCTAATATGCTGATAAACACTTTATTATTATTATTATTATTATTATTATTATTATTATTATTATCATCATCATCATCATCATAAATATTTAAAACAGTTGAGTACATTTTTTTCAGGATACTTTGATGAATAGAAAGATCCAAAGATCAACATTTATTACTACTTTTAATTAGCAAGGATGGTTTAAACTGATCAAAAGTGAAGATAAAGACATTTATAATGTTACAAAAGATTTCTATTTCAGATAAATGCTGTTCTTCTGAACTTTCTATTCATCAAGGAAACCTGGAAAAATTACTCAGCTGTTTTCAACATAATAATAATAATAATAATAATAATAATAATAATAATAATAATAATAATAGTAGTAGTAGTTTTTAGAGCAGCAAATCAGAATATTATAATGATTTCTAAAGGATCATGTGACACTGAAGACTGGAGTAATGATGTTAAAAATTCAGCTTTGATCACAGGAATAAATTACATTTGAAAATATATTAAAATAGAAAACATTTATTTTAAATAGTAAAAAAAAATCAAAATTGTTTTGTTGTACTTTGGATCAAATAAATGCAGGCTTGGTGAGCAGAAGATGCTTCTTTAAAAACATTAAAAATCTTACTGTTCAAAAACTTTTGACTGGTAATAAAATAAGTATTTTGACTGGTGTCAATAAAATGAAATAATACAGTAAAAATGAGTTTGTGTTGTTGTGTTAAATTTCAGTAATTTTGACAGTCAAAGTTGACAAGCTCTCCGATGAGAAACAGCAGGATGGGATTCAGGCAGATCCTTTTTCTTTGCACCCTCTTTCCAGAATTCCAGCTGATCTGTGACTTTCAATGCATTTGGTGCCACAAAGATTGACTGTCTGAATGAACCTGCAAGCACAAGAAAAAAAAAAAAAAACATTATTTTTCAAAGCAGTGTTTACAGAATTTGCCTCAACTGTCAAACTTGGTGCTGTATGCACTTTGATGTTAATAAAAACGTTATATACTACATCTGAACGCACCTACAAGGGAAGGTACATAATTAGTTGATAAATCCATCACATTCAAATTATTAGAGCTCTATGTTTTACAATGCATTCTCAATCTGTAGAGCAAAGCGGTAGAATACTGAATTAATGGGTTTGATTCCAGGGGCGGTTCTAAGGTGAGTGGATACCCAGGGCTTAGCCCGGAGACATTAATTTATGTATCAGAATACACGGGATACAAGTCAAATAAAACAGGCTATGCTGAAAAGTTACATTGGCTAAGTGGCTTATTTTATTTTTTTTAAAGCGACAAGTATAATTATTTATAATTTGTACAAATTGCATAAATAATATTATGAAATTGTTTTAAATATATACACAAAAGATTTGAACAAAAAAATAGAATGATACTTTTAAAAATCAGACTAAAATTACCAGTAGATGGCAGCAAGCCACTGTCTTTGAGTCATTTATTCAATCAATTCATTAAAAACTGCTGATTCATTCAGGTACAAAACAACTGTTTTTATGAATGGATCAGTGAAAAGCTGATTCAAGGTATTCAAAAAAGGTAAATTCTTTCAGTAATGAAACTCTGTTGTGTGCAGAGGCACACAACATGACTTTGTTTAGAGCCGTTTTTGTGAAATAGAGCAAAAAGACAATATTTTCTGCACGATTTAAATCACTTAATATTAACTTCTTGTTTATTGAATTTTGTTGCCCTGACACTTAGTAAAGTCTGCTACAGACCATGCTAAATGCTAACCAATCTGTTCATATAATCTAGTCATTCTAAATGTGTGTGTCCAAGAAAATCCAAATCCTGCTGGAAAATGAAATCAGCATCTTTAAAAAGCTGGTCAGCAGAAGGAAGCATGAAGTGCTCCAAAATTTCTTGGTAAACAGGTGCAGTGACTTTGGTTTTCAAAAAACACAGTGGACCAACACCAGCAGATGACATTGCACCCCAAATCATCACAGACTGTGGAAACTTAACACTGGACTTCAAGCAACTTGGGCTATGAGCTTCTCCACCCTTCCTCCAGACTCTAGGACCTTGGTTTCCAAATGAAATACAAAACTTGCTCTCATCTGAAAAGAGGACTTTGGACCACTGAGCAACAGTCCAGCTCTTCTTCTCCTTAGCCCAGGTAAGACGCCTCTGACGTTGTCTGTGGTTCAGGAGTGGCTTAACAAGAGGAATACGACAACTGTAGCCAAATTCCTTGACACGTCTGTGTGTGGTGGCTCTTGATGCCTTGACCCCAGCCTCAGTCCATTCCTTGTGAAGTTCACCCAAATTCTTGAATTGATTTTGCTTGACAATCCTCATAAGGCTGCTGTTCTCTCGGTTGGTTGTGCATCTTTTTCTTCCACACTTTTTCCTTCCACTCAACTTTCTGTTAACATGCTTGGATACAGCACTCTGTGAACAGCCAGCTTCATTGGCAATGAATGTTTGTGGCTTACCCTCCTTGTGAAGGGTGTCAATGATTGTCTTCTGGACAACTGTCAGATCAGCAGTCTTCCCCATGATTGTGTAGCCTAGTGAACCAAACTGAGAGACCATTTTGAATCCTAACCCCACCCCTAATCCTAACCCATCCCCCACACCTAACCCTAAATCTACCAATACTAGGGGGGGTAGTAATCTGGTGGGGGTCAGAATTGGGCACAACACCGGCCGTCAGTCAGAAAAGAAAGGCCCCAACTCCCGACATGAAAAATGACACGATGAGTAATGTTAGTTTGCTGTTAACAAGTTAAAACATCTTAAAATATCTCAGTTTTGCATAAAACAGAAACAGAAATAATATACTAACCTTTTTGTCCAGTTAAAAGTGCAACGTGTCTATTTTGTCCTTTTACAGCTATTTTAAGATATTATTTTAAGAATGATTTGTCCTAATGTTTATAAAACTTTCAAAAAATGTTAGTTGTGAGTTCTGAGAATGTTCCCTGTTAGTTGGGTTTCTGCCACAGGATAAAAAAGTCTAAAACGTAATTGTGACTTTTATCTCACAATTTTGACTTTTTGTCTCGCAATTCTGAGTTTATATCCCACAATTCTTTCTTTCCCTTACAGTTTTTAGAAATCAAGTCAGAATTGCAAGATTTAAACTCATAATTGATATTATGAGTTATAAACTCATAATTGCACTATATAAACTCGCAATTAAGAAAAATGGCTGAATTATGAGATATGAAATCAAAAATTTGAGGACAAAAATAAATAAAAATGAATGTACATAAAAAGTGTGTACACAAAAGTGGGACAGAACTATATACAAATGTAATAGAATTTTAAAATCAGTGAAAAACAAGTGTGAGAAAATGAATGAATGAATAAATAAATAAATAAATAAATAAAACTGATTTTAAATAGGGCTTACATATATAGGACCTACATATAAAATGAACTAATAAACTATTGGATATAAATAAAGACTACACATAACTCATAGAGAGCATATATTCAGTAGACAGGTTAGTTGATAGATGGTCAGGTTAGTTGTTAATATTCTGTGATTCATACTACAAAAAGTGCTTATTTTTTTTGTCCATCATAAACATGTGAATGTGATGACCATTCAATATGACAATATTTTCCCAGTATTTCATTACAGTACTCTTGTTAAGGTATTAAAGAAGGCCTACCTTATTTATTTTTAACCGATTTGTTTGTGTTGGTGTAGAGAACAGAGTATCTCTCTGATCTGTTTCTTCTGTTCAATCTTGTTCACGCCATCTTCACAAGTGACCTGCACAAGCCACAAAGATGTATGCGAATGTGTGAGATAGAACAGAATTTCCACTTCCCGGTTCTTTTTATGGCCCGTGTTTTGCAGAAGGTAAATGAGGCCTGCAATGCAACATTTCTGAAGTCATAATTCTAGCTCTGGTTGAAGCCTGGAATTAATTCAGGCAAAAAGTCCTGTTGCTTTTCTCCAACTTCATGTTAGTAATGGGCTATTTTGTCAACATAATGCAGCAGCAAATGGAGTGCGGTAATGACTGCATTTGCTGATTGAAATGGAAAATGAAAGGTGGATATAGGGGTTCTTTGCCCAGACCCATCTGAGGTAAGGCCTCCCAGCAAATGGTCTGTGCACTCATTTTTCCCAGCATGGATCAAAAGACCGGACAGAGAGGCCGAGAAACCATTGCACTAGGTTTTGTTGCATTTTTTTTTTTTTTTTCTGTCTTTGTCATCGTGTTTCAGTGTTGAACTTGTCAGGGTTTTATCAGCAGGGTTAATTGTCTAACTACTCTTATGGAAGAGTAAATGTCTAACTAATGAGTGAAAGGACAAAATAAGAACCACGTATACCAGCTATATCAGTTATAAATAAAAGCAGTCAAATGTCAGAAGTTCCAAAAAGTATTTAAAATGCACCAATTAACTTACAAGCAAAGTAGTGAAAATATGTGGAAATGCTTAATGTAATGTCTAAGAACTTTAGAAATAAATTGAGCTTTTTTTCACAAAACTGTTTTTGTAATTTTCTGGGGCTGTTTGGATGTAATAAAACACCCACAGATAACAGAAAACATGCGGCTCATATTTGCATTTTTTTCTAACACTGGCAGTAATTGCAACCTTGAAATCAGGATTAGGCATAAAATAATGTCTTCAGAATCATTCATGTGAAACAAACATGTGAAAATGGGCTGATAATTGAACAAATCATAGCCATCTGGTTCAGAGGAAGACAGGAATCATGTGTTTGTGGCAGTTTTTCTGATGATTAAGGAAGAATACAAGACTTCCTTACTTCATAAATGGTCGTAGCAAGCAAAAAATGCTACAAAATGAACATTGTATTTTGTATCCATTATGTCAGAAAAAAATAAAATAAAAATAAATAAATAATAATAATAATAATAATAATAATAATAATTAAATAAATAAATAATAATAATTAAATAAAATCATTATCCAGTCAGATATTTCTGTTCTTTTATTATTTATTTTTATAAATATTTTGCAAAATAAAATTTTAGAATATGTTTATCACTCAAATCAAGTCATATCAAATCTGTCAAACAAGGTGATTTTTTCTCTTTCCTGAAAGATCTTGTTTTTGAGTCTTACATGATCTCCACTATGATCTGATCTAAACAGCAACAAGAGAAAAAAAAAAAAAACATGACATAAGAGCTGACATTTCTCACAGGGCAGAGAAATAAGTGTGTCTGGCTCTGTTGGCCCGCAGTTGAACAGGTGTTGATTGATGGCAGGGCTAAAGACGTCATGCCTCACAAAGCTTGTCAAGACTATAAGCTGAAAATTGCCTTTTCCAAACAACTCTGGAGTTGAGAGGCTGTTTGGAGGGTTGAACGTGTGCAATGCTGCATATGTACGATATATAAAACTGTATTAAATTGAAATTGATTGCTGTGATGCGCTGCTGGGATATGATAATTTCTGACATAAGGAAATTATCAGTGTGTGTCTGTTTTCTTAAATTTATGAATTCAGTCATTGAACACATCCATATTATCCACCCCTCACACAGTGCAAGAGAAGATGTTGACTATGAATATGAATAAAACTGCAACTGTAAAATTATGCATTAACTGTATAAAATAATTCTCTAAAAAAAAAAAAAAGTGCAGTACAGAATAATTAACACTTCAACTTCAAATCATGCCTGTTATGACCTCATAATCATATTCTCAACAATTTTTTCCTCCAACGTGGTAATTTTTCAAATCAATAACCATTTACTGGCAAGTTTTCATTTAGTTTCTTGCTAAAATCTTCCTTTAATTAAACTCATGTAATTATAGAACAGAATGTGTCATACAATTTTACATCTTTTTTTAAATTTATTATTATTATTATTATTATTATTATTATTATTATTATTATTTATTTTTTTACAGTTGAGAATTTGTGCAAATGCAAATAAAAATTACTGTGTGCAAAATTACATAATGTGGAAAAATACATGAGTACACTGGTGGGGGTGTGTATATATATATATATATATATATATATATATATATATATATATATATATATATATATATATATATATATATATATACTTATTATTATTATTATTATTATTATTATTATTATTATTATTATTAATTTATTCTTTGATTAATTGTACGTTCAAAAGAAATATATTTAAAATACAAATTGCTTTCTTTCTTTCTTTCTTTCTTTCAAACAAGCAAACAAACAATCAATCAATCAATCAATCAAACTAACTAACTAACTAACTAACTAACTAACTTAATTAATTAATTAATTAATAAACAAGAAGCACATGTGCTTTCAGTTTTGATAATAATCAGAAATGTTTGCAGCAAATCAGCATATTAGAATGTTTTCTAAAGGATCATGTGACACTGAAGACTGGAGTAATGATGCTGAAAATTCAGCTTTGATCACAGCAATAAATTATTATTATTATTATTATTATTATTATTCATACATTTATTTATTTTTGCAAAATGTTCAAAAGTTGTAATATTTCACAATTTTAGTATTTTTACTGTATTTTTAATCTAATACTTAACTGATAATAATCAAAAAGTGTTCTTCAGCAGCAAATCAGCATATTCCAATGATTTCTGATGAATCATGTGACACTCAAAAACATTAAAAATCTCCAAAACTTTTCCGAACTTTCAACTTTCACCATTGTAAGTTCTAGTAGTATTTTGCATCTGCGTTTTCTGTTTTTCTGAAAGTAGAAGACATCTTCTTCACACATAGAGTTTTCTGCGAGTCCTCATGTTGAATGCCTTTGCTGCTGTATCATCATTATGGAAATTACAAATGGCCCCTCCAAGTGGGCTTGCACATTTGCAGAGAGCTTTATTTGATTTCAGCTTTATTAGTCCTACAGCTAAATTCATTCTGCCAACAGTAGCAAGCCAAATGCTTACTATGGGTGGAGGTAGTATCTGTGTATAAACACACCATTTAGCAATGGAATAAACCAGACTGTACTGAGGAATTTGTAATTATTTTATTGTATTGTCTTCTATGTCTATATCTATAAATAATATAGTAAGTACTTGGTTCTGAATTAGCATTACTTGTTAGTGTATTAGGCTCAGACACAGATGAATCAATATTAATGTTGTACCCCA
Organism: Spinibarbus caldwelli; assembly: GCA_039654775.1. NCBI lineage: Eukaryota > Metazoa > Chordata > Actinopteri > Cypriniformes > Cyprinidae > Spinibarbus > Spinibarbus caldwelli. The sequence continues at coordinate 7,689,561 of CM077223.1, read as the reverse complement.
CATACAGCCATTTTTGAGGATTATAACACACAGTAGAAAATGATTTTTCAAAGTTGTAAATAAAATAGTACTGCTATTTTTTCAGTCTTTCTACTTCAAAATTTCACATTTAATTCAATGTGCTAATTGCCATTTCTGTGTAATTATTTGTGAAATTTACAATTAGTCAAAATTGTTTCACCACCAGTGCATTGTGACAATGCTGAATTACTCTTCTTGTCATTTCTGTTTTAAATCCAATTTACTGAAAGATTCGATTCAAATTCATACTAATAGTCTGAAAGAGAGAGATTCCCAAATCTGAATTTTACCCAGACCTAAAGACTCTACCACGGCCAGTTCTATATGTCAAATAGTTACACTAAATTTCTGCTAAACACCTGCAGTAAAACAGTGCTTTAATATTCCTCTCATATGAAACTCATTTAGCTGTCCAAACATTAGCCTCTCGCTCACTGTGATACCAAACCCAGATTTAAAACAAGACTGGTCTGAAACCTGCTGTCAAAAAAAAAAAAAACATTGACCTGCTCTTCTCTTTGCCGGGCCAATTTATTCAGCGTTACATGCAGACATAAGTGGAACGGCAACCCCTGACCCGCTCTTCTCCCAAGAAGAACATTGAGTTCCCCGTCATCTGCTGAAGAACACAAGCCTGGAAACACAAGGTGATGAACTGCTGCTTATTTGATAATAGATCTATTTCCTCAATCATGCTGATGTTGATTTTAGACTCGGTAGGGATGATAAATAATGGATCTGGTTCATCATTGTTTACGGTCTGAGAGCAGTGCCTGACTTTAAACAGATTTCGCATTTTATTATTTTATTTATTTAATTTCATTTCTTGAATACTGTTGCTGAGTAGAAAATAGGAATTCATTTTCAAATGTGTTTTAAACCATGAATTGCTTGCTTAATCTACATATTTGATAGATAGAATAAATGATGTGCACTTTTTTAAATTGTTACTTTTGAAAGATAAACAACAATACTTGATATCCAATCTAAATTCTGTAATTTAATGGGAATTAATTTAAACAACGATAGAAGAATAAATGAATACATGTTGGTATAGAGGTGGTAAAAGAGACACTTGATTAATTAAAATTCATGACAAATAAATAATAAAGTTGATAAATATACTAATACACAGAAGGTGTGCAATGTCATACACACTAATACAACACATCATCATGGTAACAAATAATGGATAAAAATAATGGATAAAAATGTATTTTAAGCACCAATTTTCACTATTAACTAGTTGTTTATTAGCATGCATATTATTAGGATATTGGCTGTTTATTAGTACTTATAAAGCACTTATTGATGCCTTATTCTGCATGACCGTAGTTTAGATCCCTTAATCCTTAAATCCCATTCCTAAACTCAACAACTACCTTAATAACTATTAATACGCAGAAAATTAGGAGTTTATTGAGGGGAACGTCATAGTTATAGTTACAGTTAGTTAATACTGAGAATTGGTCCCTAAACTAAAATGTGAGTAACTAATGCAATAAAAATTAATTAAGAAACATAACATACAACAATCCAATATATATATATATATATATATATATATATATATATATATATATATATATATATATATATATATATATATATTCTAATCACAAAAACTGACAATAAATATAATTATTTGAATTAAATAAATTCAATTGTAAAGTCTGACGGAGGGAATGTCTGTTTACGTTTTTTCACTGTAAATTATAAGATGACTTAATTTTTTACTTCCAAAATTTTACAGTAAAATGTCAGCAGCAGCTATTTACACTAAGTGAAAATGGCAGTATTTTATAGCGATATGCTATTTACACTAAGTGCAAATAGCTATAGATTCTATTTACACAATGATAATAGTGTACACTACTTATTGCAAATAGTGGCAATTATCTGCATCTCAGTATTGTAGTACAATATAAAACAGCATGCAATCATAATGTACTTAGTGTAAATTATCATTTTAATTCAAATTATTAAATGGATGCCACCTTATTAGGACAATAAAGCCCTTCCTACACCTACCCCAACCCTACCCGATACTTCATTTTCAACTTTTTGATTATTTCCTTCATTCTTATTGAAAATAAATGCATTTCCGATGTGACGTGAGATTTGAAAAGGGAGAAAAAAAGAAAAAAAAAAGTTCAGCAAAAGGCAGATTCGCATTTGAGCCAATTGTGTTTATGTGCCATTATGCTCTCTCTTCACTGGACCAAAACTTTTGGGCCCTAATTACATTCATCATTAGAAAGAGCCAACTCTCAAACTTTAATATTTAACATCTGTTAGGCAACAAAAATGTTTTGGATAATGGCAGTTTTATTCTATTCAAGCTTTTGCTTAAACTGTTTTTCTTTATGAAATAAATTAGTTCTGACTTGTGTGTCTTCTCCCAAAAGCGACCCCAATTATGCCTGTATTTCAAAGGGTTCTTGAACTGTAATCTCTTTAGTTGGCATGTCATTTTTTTGTATTTATGTTCAAACATTAACAGGTTAGTCAAGGTTTTTTGGCTGGTAATAATAATAACAGAGAGACTTTCACAATCTGACCTTGCTGTGCTGATTGGAATTTCTACAGGGTGTCTGCTGGCAATAAATAAATAAATAAATAAATAAATAAGCTGCTGATAGGGTCATGTCTTTCATATAAATCCTCAGATTTAATTCATAATGCAATCTTCATTCTCAAAAACTTTTTCAAATGTTCTTTTTATCTTCCTCAACCTTTCCTCGTGGCCTTCCTTCAAGTGTTGTTGAAGGTAAACAGATCTAAATCACATTAAAGGTTCAGAAAGTTTCAAAGTACAGCTGAATGTGTTTTTTGCTGAGATGTATAATACTGGTTAATTAGAGCTACAGATGTAATATGTTATAGAGCTATGCTATCTTAAAATAACATACTCAACCACATAGATATTGTGACTTACATAAACACAAACACATCTTCCATCTTCCAGTGCAGATTTATAAGTATTGCCCTTCAGTGTGTCTCAGGCTTGATGCTGTAGATGTCAAGGAAAGCATTCCAATTTTATCCATGTTCAAACACATATTCTGGTACATAATAGGGATATTTCATTTTGTCCGCCATTGTCAATATGGCCCGTTTTGCTCAGTTTTGTGAACAAAAATAGTTCTAATTAAAGCAGAACTGTTGAGTGTCTCTGAACATCACACTGCGGTGATTTGAATGGATCCACGATTTGAAGAAATCAAGCGAGTCAATGATTCAGTGACTCATTCATAAGACAGTCACTACTTGCTTTGTTTCTGAATGAATCAGCTGTTTAAATGAATCAAATAACTGTATGACTCACACATTAAGACAGTTTACTAACATTGTTTTTGCAATGTTGGACCAAATTTTTTTTGCATGTCTACTTTTTGAATGTATTCAATGCTTGTCTCTTCTAACAAAATAATGACCTTTAATGACATTTTTGGGGTAATTTATCCTACAATTGATGATTAGTTTGATTAATTAATTGGCATATCATGTAATTTAGATTAAAAATTTCAATTGCTTGACAGACCTAATTAGAAGAATACATTTTTTTTAAACAACCCCAAAGACAAAGGAAATGAGAGACAATTATTAATGATGATATGCTAACCACATGCTAGGAAAATCGATTGTGTATAAGTAACTGTTTGATCATTCTAAGGGCCAGTTTTTTCTAAACAGGGCAAATTAGCACGAGAGCGCAGTTCCAAAACAGAGCTGATGGTTGTGGAAATTTTTGCGGGTGATTTGCTAACAACGCACAAATTAAAGAACACAGACACAACATCTCATTTACATATCGACCAGCGCAATATACTATATAATATACTATACAATATAATAGTTTAAGACATGCTTTTTTGGGACGTTAAATAATGGCGCAAATACCAGTAATTTGATGAGTGCAAACGTTAGTAAATTTCATTGTGTGATTCATTTGAATACTCTCCTCTGTAGCAAATTAGCTCAAAAAGGGGATTGTATATAAATTAATTAATTATGATTAATTACAATTATTTATATCGGCTGACAGTAACAACTGTCACAGAGTTAAATTGCCATCAGCTGATCTGTTCGTCCAGCGAACATTCAGTGTAAATTCATATCAACTCTAAGAAAGGATATTTCCGTGGCCACAGAAAATATCTTCCTATTAATGCATTAGAGCATGTAGCAAGGGTCAAAATCGTAAAGGGACATTAATATGCAAGGCAGAATCAGAAACTCATGTAATTTGTGCACAAGAGTTTTATTAACTAAACGCTAACACACATATCTAATCTAAACAAACAACGAATAACATACACTCACGCATACATACGAAGTGGAGCTGAAGTGGATGAATAAAGCCATTAGAGAAAACTGAGAATGCAGTTATGGAAAGAGTCAGTTAACCACCTGAGTAAACCATCAGCGCTGTTTATAATGGGGTCTATAACTTACACTAAACCTCTGTTTTGTTTAGTTAAATGTACTATACTTGCACTTCCTTTGTCATGACGGAATGCGGTCTCGGATGAAAAGTCTTGATGGTTTCAAGGTTTTGGACTTGCAATCACGTTCTTCCTGGTTTGAAGAGTGATGAATTCCAAAGATGTTTTGACTCGATGGTGATTGGGAGTTTCTTCCCAGGTGAAAAGTGAAGAAGAGTTAAGAGACATCAGCTAAGATCCAAGAATCTTTGTTTGAATGGAAAGACAAGGCCATAAAGCCTGGCACAAAAACTTAATGGTCCCGAAGAGTTCTAGCTCACATCTTCCTCATCCTCTTAGGATCTAACAGAACCGCAGACTGGGTCTTTGTGGTCAAGAGTCATCTCCCAGGCTGGGGAGATCACCCACGGGGCCCACCAGGCGCGCCTGCACCTGTTAGGCTCTCCGTGAGTCCCTCACGGAGCAATCAGAAGATAGCAGAAGAGCTTTTTGCAGAAGAGAGGTTTTTTTTTTAGAAGAGAGCAACGGACCTGTGTGTGTGAGAGCTTTATCTGGTATAGAGGTCACACCTCTGGGGAGTCAAAGAGCCAATGGACTCCAGTCTCTTTTGAGGGAAGGTTTTACGACTCTTTGTCTCTGAGCATGGTAATTTGCATGGGGTTGGATTGGGAGTTCATATACAAACTATTAAAGATTCTTAGAACACTTATATGTTGCATAGGTAGCAACATATAATATACACTCTCAATTAGATCATCCGAAGATGAATTGATAGAGATCAAACATGATATAAGTGAGGTAATATTAACTAGTGATCTATCATAAGCATGCATAAAACAGGATACAGTACAAAAGACAATATACAAGAACAGTAACAATATACACAATGACCTGAGGAAGTGTGTGTTCATTCAAAGAAAGGTTTTTCAATGAATTAATTAGAGAAGAGTCCATTCTTATGTGCCTTAATGTCTCTTTCCCAAGGGAAAATGAGGTGAGTGTTGCTCGGCCCGCATTCCTTAGAGCAATAAAACTAGTGTTATCAGGTTGGTTGCTATGGAACCGTGGGGGCCTGGAGTCATCCACAGACATACGGCATGCATACAGAATGTGTGTTGGGTGAGGGGTCTGTGACTGTTTTAATCTAAATCTAATCTATTTGTTAAATCAATGTTAGAACAAATGTGTGTCTGATTGGTCCAAATGCTACACCTCCTGTAAATTTTGTGTCTGAAAGAGAAACTCCTACAAATGCATATTCAATAAGGTCAGGCACAAAAATAACTGTGTCCATGCCTTTTCAGCTCTAATTCGTCAAATTAAATTATTCATTGCAAACTTTCTACTTTCATTCTTTATGTGCATAAAGCTGAAATTTTGCTCATTTTCAGAACTAAAAACTTTTTTTTAATAAGTTTCACAGGCTAATTAATGCACTTGCATCCCATAAACTCTGGTTTGGATTAGCAAGATTGTTTTTTCCCCTTTTTACTCTAAATTAATAGCAATTTATTTTACTAATACCGTTGAATTAGTTGGCGTCTGTGTCTGTGCCTCAGGTGGTTTCTCTCTTTCATTTTCTGGGAGTGTAAATGTGTATTGAACACCTTTCATAACATCCTCTGTGTGCCTTGGGCCAATTAAAGACTTAGTCAAATGGTTTCAGACCATTATCTCTGTTTTGTCTTTTGCTCTTTGCTGCTGAGAGGCATTTTGTAACATTAAGGAAAAACATGTTACTGCAATCTAATTTTGAACCTCACAATTTAGCATTTATTCCTGGAAGAAACATATGCACCACACAACAAAGCAGAATAGACTGTGCGTGAAAGAGAGAAAAAAAAAAACTGTTTTAGATTGTTTAAGCACTTTGTTGTTGTCATGACAATCACCACAGCAGGAAAATAATAATAGTAATGATAAGACCAGAGAAGGCATTTTATCTAAATGCTTGGGTGAATAAAACGTTGTTTCCTGCAATTGATTTGTGTGTTAAAGCTTTTAGGAACATTAAGAATTTTATTTTTTTTATTTATTTTTTTTTTCGTTATTTTTGCGTTAATATTATTTCCATTATAATTAAGCAGATTTCCCTCCTAAATTATTGTTAATAAAATCATACATTTAAGACTCAACAAACACACACATACAAAAAATACTTACTCAAAAGATAATTTGTCCAGTGAACATATTTAAATTAATAGTCATATTTCCCTCTGTCCGCCACCCAGTCAAACTGTGTATTAGAAGCACACATTTTAGACCTCAAAAACAAAATAAAAGGAAGCATGAAGGTTAACCACATGCTAGGACAATCGATTGTGCATGAGTAACTGTTTAATCATTCCAAGTCCAAACTGGTGATTAAAAAAGTACTTGCTCATTTATTCAATGTTTTCTTGAATCTGGCAGCTGAAAATGCATGAATCTACATGATCATGTATGATTTATCAAATTTACTTCACACATTGGCCATGCTACAAAATGTTTAATTCAACAAACTTCTTGTGTCATTAAACAAGGCATGTATGCATTTTATGAATACATTCATTTATATATACATTTTTGAGTAAAGTTAGGGTATATATATATATATATATATATATATATATATATATATCTTAACTTTAATATACCTTATAATAATATACCTTAATAATATACCTTATAATATACTTTTATATATATACCTTATAATAATATACCTTATAATATACCTTAACTTTACTCAAAAATGCAGTAAATAACATTTAGTTTCAGCATTTACACTCTCATTCCAGTCCTACTCTAGTGATCTATTTGAATAAATGTATCTGAAGACAGATACCGATACCATTTAAAGACATATACTATTCAAAAATCATACAATCCTCATCAACAGTGACATTAAAACACATTTAAAGCTTAATATTAAGAAATGTGCACTACTCTAAGCCTAATTTTTATTTTTTTATATCACTAAGTCTCGAGCGTTATGTCAATAAATATGTTAATAGATTTTAACTATACTATGTATAAATTTTTTTTCTTTTTTTTTAACTATATATATATATATATATATATATATATATATATTACTATTTACTAGGGTATGCAGAGTGCTCTTGGAACTGCAAATCCACTGCCCAGTTTCAATTAATGCAATTTTAAATTAATAGGATTGAGTTAACTTCCATTTTACAAATTTAGGTGGATTGAACATAATGAAACTAAATGCAAATGACAGTGAGTTTATTTCATGATTAATGGTGACAGAATCTGTCACTCCTGGTTGGTTTGTGTTTGTGTTAGAGCACAGGGCTTGTGTTGCTCACTTGCCATGTGTTCTTGTGTCTTGTTTGGAGAGGGCACATGGCCTGGCTCGTGTCATGTCGGCATGTGCTTCTGCACATGGCTTTTGTTTTGCTTCTGTGGATCATGCACTCAATCTGTCTCACATCTTGGTCTTCTTATTAGTTCATTTGCCCCACCTGTTCACCCTCGTCATCCTCCTTATTTTGTCCCCTGTGTGTTCTCCTTGTGTGTTCTGCCCAGCACTGTTTTTTTTTTCTTCGTTTAAACTTTTTTTTTTCTTTTTTTCTTTTTTTTTTGTTAGGTTATCTATTCATTTTGTTCCTTGCCTGGATTTGTTTTTGAATAATAGTTTTATTTTTCATAAAACTAGGTTTTCTTCACAAACCTAAACACGTTAACTGCATTTACAGAATAGTTCACCCATTTCTCCAAATCTGATGAAGAAACAAACTCATCTACATCTTAGATGGCCTGAGGGTGAGGACATTTTCAGCATTTTTTTTTTTTTTTTTTCCATTTTTGTGTGAACTATTTCTTTAACGTTTTAATCAAAACAGTAATGTTAATGATGAAAGATTTATCATAACTGCTCTACATCTTCTATCTATGAAATACCAATGTCTCACGGACCATCCCACATAGCAAATATTTTCTGGCCCAGCTCCGGGCCAGACAATCACTTTTCCCTCGGCCCAAATACTGCAAAGAATGACGGCCCTGAAGTGGCCCAGAACCGGATTAACGACAAGGGCCACACATGGGCCATAACCGGCCCGAATCTCAGCCAGTATTCACCCTTAACTGGCCCTGAACTGGGCCAAAACAGGTTTTATTATTGGTACCAATTCTCAGCCTTAAGTAAACCAGAATCCCCAAATCTGAGCCACACTTGAGCTTTATAGAGCCCAGATCCAATACAGAATCTTATATTTGATATTATTGCATTTACTATAATTGCCATTATTCATTTTGTGAAATGTTTTGGTAATGTACACACAAATTATGCCAATAAATTACATTAAACTGAATAGAAAATCAGCCTTAAAATTCACAGGTCATGTAACTGTGCAATTAAAAAAAAAAAAAGAAAAAAAAGTGTATAAAGTATACAGTCTATAAGAAAATCGTAACAGACAGACACGTGATCACAATAATTTATTCCAGAAATGTCAAAGAGCAGTACCACAGTAGTCCAAACGACGATGCGTTGCAGTCTCTGTCCTCTCTGGCAGGATATAATAGTTTAGTGTGAGGAGCAGGGCATAATTTAAGTTGTTAAACGCTGAAAATACTACCCCGATCAACTCCGTGAGGGCGCGCGTTTCTTATTCAAAACACTCTTGTCTGTACTTGTGTTCTTGTGGACTTGTGAAACTTCAGTCGTCGCCCAAGTACTGTTCCAATTCTAAGTTCACATCTAGCCAAGTACAGTTCAAATCCCCGGATGTGTTCTTGCTCCGCCCCTTTTATCGAGCATGTATCCAGAGTTTTTGTTTGTTTGTTTGTTTGTTTGTTTGTTTATTATTATTATTATTATTATTATTAAACATAGAATACAATCATCCATAGAGGTAACAGCATAGTATAAACCCAACTACAATAACAGTCAGCATCAAACCTTAAGGGGATCCACAATACACGTAAGGCAAAACAATAAATAAATAAATAAATAAATAAATAAATAAATAAATAAATAAAAAAAACACAAGAAACTTGGACATGTCCGATGATATTTTCAGGGCACGGCAATTTTTAAGTAATCTCAGTGAGGAGTAGAATAGTTTAAATTTGTTCATGA